>JANIJF010218570.1:0-10007 GCA_024520955.1 Erythroxylum bequaertii | reverse complement strand
TCATCAAAATTATTAATCGTAAAGTCATTTTGACTTAACAATCTCCCCCTTTTTGATGATAACAAATAATCAAGGTTATTAGAAAGATAGTATTATTTATAAGACAATATACAATTGAAAAAGAATTGTAAACTCTATCTTCTATACATTTCTCTTCTTCTTTTGTTCTTCTCTTCTCTTTTCTCTTTCTCCTTCTCCCCCTATCTTTCTCATTTTCTCCTTTCTCCTTTTATTTTTTTTATTTTCTCCTTTCTCCCCCCATTTTTTATTGATAAAAAAGATTATGACCGAAGATGTTTCATAACTTCAGAAAACATTTCCTTCATTTCAGTGCAGAGTGACTTGAGGTCTTGTCGTATATATTCTACTTCCTTATGCAAATCACCCATTAAAGCACATAGATCATTAACCTTGTCATTAATTTCTTCAATTAAGGGATCATCATACTTCTGTTGTACCACTTCAAAACCAATAGTAGTATTATATGCATCTGAAGGTGTAACATCTAGTCCAATGATTGTAAACACAGGCGGTTTGACAGATAAGTTTCTTTCAGGGAGATCAAGGTCATTAGGTTTGGGTAGTCTTGGAACTTATTTTCAAAATAAGTGTAGTACATCTCCAACTGAGGACATAGAACTCAAGGGTCTAATGTGCATGATTAGATGCACATGAGTCTCTATATTGCAACTGATATCTCCAACTTTAATGATTTGTACTGCCCCTTTGTGATTCTGCCAACTACCTGAGATGTTTCATCAGTGGTTCGACAACCACAATTACTTCCTGATGCCTTTGAGATGTGATGGGAAACATAAGTTCCTTTATGATGGGCTGCATCACACGCCTCATCTATGTTTCTCACTTCAGCTTCAATCTGATCTTCTATCAGATCACTTGTCATCCCTTTAGGATACATTTTCTTCTTCCCCTTTTCCTTATTGCGAACAATGTAAGGTCTTGGTTGAATGTTAGGTGCAATCTTTATCACAGTTCTTTTTGTAACTGGGAAAATAATGTACTTCTACTTAGTCATGTATGTTGGGTAAGGTTTGAATTTCTCATCCCGCAAAACATTATCCAACCTTACCTCTCCATCATTCATCAGATGCATTGTACAACTATTTACTAAGATTGGTTCAAATTGTACCTTGACTAAACTTTTTCATGGTTCTCTTATGATTATAAAGTTGTTTCTCTTGACAGGTTCAAATTCTTCAATAATCTTAATTTTCAAATCCCCTTTTCTCATTGGTTGAGAGGGATTAACCTGTGCTGGACCGTGTTCAACTGACCTTTTCTTCTGTTGAGCAGCAGTTGGAGTGCTCTTCTTCTGACTAATTTTCTGCTTCCTATGTTCTTCAATCAGCCTAGGAGTCTATTGTTGAAATTGAGGTTGAGACTTTTCCTTCTCAAATTCTAACTTCCTCCTAATCTCAGTCTCTTTAGCCAATCTTGCTGAATCTTCCTTCAAAATTGAGACTAAAGACCTAGTTGCCTGTGGTGCTTTCTTCTCAGAGTCTCCACCATGAGTCAACTCTTTTCCTTTCTTTCCCTCTTGTTGACGCAGGGTTCGTACTCTAGGCGACCTTTTTGCTTGCTTGGGTTTCTCCGAAAGGAGTGTTTCCCGCTTTCTCTTCAAGGTCACTTGGGTATCTATCTGTCGCACCTGGTTTTCTTCTTTTTGAGAAATCGTCTTACTTTTTCTTGTATCGTCTAACAATTTCTTCAATCCTTCTGTGGGCATTCTACCAGTGGTTTGAGATTTTGATTTTCTTATAGGATTTCCTTTTTCATTCAAGCTTCGTTTAACAGGACGCTCCCCCTCAATCTTTGCTATCGTCTTAGAATCTGTTTGTTCTCTTTTCAGATTCTTCAAGCCCATTCTACTAATAGTTGTAGAATTGATGACGCTTTTGATATTCAACTTCATCCTGTTTCCTCTTTCCAGGAGAGTTCCAAAATCTCTAAAGATTTTTGTTAGCATCATCCCATACAGTAGGGCGGTTGAGTCTTTCTTCGACTTTACCATATAATGGAGGATACGATATGGAAGATCTATGGGCTGGTGATTGAGTAGATGAAATAGGCATTGCTTATCTAACGTCATCACCAGATTCCTCGATCCTGTTCTTGGTAGAACACAATGAAAGAGTAGTGAGTGTAGAACCCTAGCCTTCGGCACGAGACTTGAGGCCTTCTTCTCCTTTGGGTTATTACTTCCATATAGTTTTTGGTTAATCTGAATCTCCTCCACGCTAGCTTGAGTCATCCATTTAGCCTTATGAGCAAGCTTTACTCCAACACTTGGACACTCAGTAGCCTTCTCAATCGATTTTAGTGTTATTATCACCGACAATCTATCCACTACTGATACTAGAGTATCTTCTACTACCTCCACATTCTTTCAGAGGTTATATACTTCATTCATGTAAACTATTTCATGAACCTGGAAGAAGTTTCTCCATTCGACTGCCACAATCTCCAGTTCGATATCCATCTGGTCCTACTTTAAGGAATCGAAATCAACAAGTCTTTCGCTAGTCATCGATTGCTCCATTTGTTTCTATAGTTAACAATGAACTGCACGCACAGATGTACTTCTCAAACAGGTGAAGTTGGTTTCTGAGGTTAAGAGTGTGAGCAAAGAGAGTTTGATATCCAAAAAGAGTAATGAAAAGTTTTGTTGAGAGTTCTTCAAAATTCGATGTCAAGGTATGTCATGAGTGTTCTAAAGTAGGTGGTATTCTCAAGGCTTTGAGAAGCTTTCCCTCCAAAACTTTCTTATGACAAAAGTTATTGGCTGTAACTTACTGTTACTGTTACTGTTACTGTTAACTCTTATGACTTTTTATCTTCTTGAATAAAAAGACTATCTGGGTTATGACGTGTCAGACGGTTGATCACTCAACATTGCTATGTTTAGATTCTGTCTGATTTCTATGAATCTTTCTTCACTCAATGGCTTAGTGAAGATGTTTGCCCATTGATAGTTCGTCTCCACAAACTGTAGACTTACAATCTTCCTCTGAATGTAGTCTCGTAGCACTTGCGTTGTATTGGGTTTAGCACAATGAATACAATGTTTCTCAAAGTCACTAGCTTTCTTAAAATCTCTAACTCTTTCAAATTCACTAACCTTTTCAGTCTTCGACTCCAACTCATATTTACAGCCTTTGTCTTCAACTGCTTCTTGATAACCACTTCTGTTTCTTGTTTCTTGATCTTTGAGGAAACCATTATTTAGTTGAGTTCTGTAACCAACTCAAACTGATTAACCATCCGACGTGGTATCGGGTCTTCGTCTTAGTTTTGCTTCAGTTTTGTCTTACTTTCTATTGTCTCATTTTCGCTTCCGCTTCAACTTAGTTTTCGCTTCGTCTCACTTTTGTCTCAGCTTCCACTTCGCCTTAGTTTCATCTTCGCTTTGTCTTACTTTTGTCTCCGCTTCGTCTTAGTTTTGCCTCTGCTTCATCTTACTTTTGTCTCCGCTTCGTCTTACTTTTGTCTTCGCTTCCTCTTACTTTTATTTCTCCGCTTTTTCTTACTTTTGTCTCCGCTTCTTCTTACTTTTGTCTTCGCTTCGTCTTACTTTCTAATATTATTGTTATTTGATTTTCATCAAAATTATTAATCGTGAAGTCATTTTGACTTAACAGGTGGTGGTCGAGTGAGGTCCAGGGGACGATAAAGGCGAAAAAGAGAGCTTTTAAAGATCTTTTAGCAAGTACAACAGAGGTGGAGCGGGAAATTAATAGAGTAAGGTATAGACTGGCAAAACTGAAGGTAAAGAAAACAATCTCAGTGGCTAGAGGAGAAGCATATGAGACTATGTATAGGGATTTGGATACGTTAAAGGGAGCACAAAAGATTTTCAAGCTAACACGAGATAGGGCACGTAAAATGAAGGATTTTAACCAAGTCTGTTATATATGTGATGAAGCAGGATAGGCACTCACAAAGGCCCAAGCCATCAAGAGGAGATGGCAGAGATACTTTTATGGCCTATATAATGAAGATATAGTGGGCATCATAGAGTTAAGCAAACCCTCCGTGTCGGGGTATGTTCTTCACAGGTGCTCATGGGAAAGGGTCACGAGGGGTGAAATTACAAAGGTTTTGAGAGGGATGGGGAGTGAAAGGCTTGTAAGGCGGGATGGGATCCTTATAGAGGTATGGAAGCGGACAGGAGTTGTCAGTATTGAGTGGTTAGTTCAACTCTTTAATGTGATCCTAGAGTCAGCAAAAATGTCGGATGAATGGAGATTGAGTAGGTTGATCCCCTTATACAAGGCCAAAGGGGACATTTAACATTGTCGCAACTATAGAGGCATCAAATTATTAAGTCATACCATGAAGCTATGGGAGAAGGTAATTGAAAAGAGAATCCAGAAAGCTACTTCTATATCGGCCAACCAATTTGGATTTATGCCTGGTAGGTCCACGATAGAAGCAATACATCAACTTCGTAGACTTATGGAATGCTACAGGGAATGAAAACGGGATTTGCATATAGTTTTTATTGATTTGGAGAAGGCATATGATAGGGTTCCTAGAGAACCCTTATAGAGGTGTTTGGAGGCAAAGGGCATTCCTATGACCTATATTAACGTAATTAGGGATATGTATGAAGGAGCATTGACTAGCATAAGGATGATAGGAGGCGACACAAAAGTGTTTTCTATTAGTGTTGGACTACACCAAGGATTTGCTTTAAGCCCTTTTTGTTCACATTAGTGTTGGATGAACATACCAAACATATTCAAGGAGAGGTACCTTGGTGTATGTTATTTGCCGACGATATTATCCTAGTGAATGAGACCAAGGAGGGGGTCAATTTCAAGCTAGAATGTTGGAGAGATATGTTAGAATCGAAAGGTTTTAGAATGAGCAGGTCTAATACGGAGTATTTAGAATGCAACTTTTCGGGAAGCCAGATGGTACATGAGGTGGCAGTAGCAATTGGTACTGTCGTCATACCATAGAGATTGAGTTTTAAATATCTCGGGTCCATCATTCAAAGTGATGGTAATATCGATGCCGATATAGTACATCATATTAGATCTAGATGGGTAAAATGGAGAAGCGCATTAGGGGTTTTATGTGATAAAAAGATTCCTTTAAAACTCAAGAGGAAGTTTTATAAAATGGTGATCCGTCCAACCATGTCATATGGGGTAGAGTGTTGGCCTACCAAATGTAGACATACAAAATAGTTGTTGGTAGTAGAAATGCGTATGCTTCGGTAGATGTGTGACATTACCAAAAGAGATAAGGTCAGGAATCGTGTGTTGAGAGGCAGACTACAGGTAGCTAGTATTGCCGACAAGTTGAGAGAGACCAGGCTTAGGTGGTTTGGGCATGTGCGCAAGAGGCCCTCTGATGCTCCGGTACGAAGCCGTAAGAAAATAACCCTTAGTGAATATAAGAGGAGAAAAGGGAGGCCTTATAAGAACTGGAGGGAAGTGATCAAGAAGGATATGTCAAAGTTGGTCCTTACTGAGGTAATGGCTAGAAATAGAAAAGTATGTGATTGAGCCCAAGTTTACTATATAAATTGGCGGCACTTTTATGACTTTTAATATACTTTTTGACTCCTAATTCTTGATTTTGTGCTTAAATTAATCTTTGAGTGTGTGCTTGTATTTTATGCAATTTGATAGTAAAAATTGTTACAAATTGACATTAATTGCACTATTAATTTTTTTGAGAACAACTGATACTGCAAATTGCTATTATTGATTGTAGGAACCTTAAGGAGAAAGGAGTCAATGCGCTGAAAATAAGAGCAAAGGCGTTACAAGACTTTCGCTGCGGTAAAACAGACCTATCGCCGCGACGAAACATGAAGATTCCAGGACAAACTTTCGGGAAAAGTTTGCCGCCGTGAGAATTAATTATTTCCAGGACGAACTTTCGGGAAAAGTTTGCCGCCGCGAGAATTAATTATTTCGCTACGGCGAAGAATCCAGCAAAAAGCAAAACCATTTCGGGAAAAGTACGCCATGGTGAGATTATCTGTCATCGCGCCGAACTGTCGAAAACCCAAACCATATTTGAAAAATTCTCTCACTATTCGACCCGACCCACCGATCCATCACTTAAAAACCTAACAAATTAGGTTACAGTAGACGATCATCAATACATCGAGACACTCTTTACCTACAGAGCCGACACTCATACCTCTCACTCTCGACCTTCATCCATCAATTCCATCTACTTCTTATCGTCACCTTCATCACCTGCTATTGTTGCCATGGATGCTATCGGTGTGCTTATAGTCGTGAGGGTTCCCGAAGTTATGCTTGGCTAAAGCACCATTTCCTCTTGAAGATGTAGCTATGGCTTGAGTTCGATGGCTTCAAAGAGGAGTAGTTTTTACATTTTCTAGTTTAACTACATTGTTATGAACTCCTGAGTTAGGGATTTATGCCTTGTAGTTAGATTTTCTTGATTAGAGTTTAATAAAGTGTTGAACAATGTATTGTGTTATGGATTTGTTTTTGTAGAACTTGGATGCTTAATATATGAAGTCTCATATATGTCTTTATGGTAATTATGTTAACTCTCTTTTATCTACCTAGTTGTGTTTGATATTGAGATTATGCTTGATCCAAATTGACCACTTGCATTAGCTTATCCATTAACACACACGAAGATGCATTTAAGAAGGTTTTAAGAAATGCAGTTCATTGATTAAGGTCTTGGACTTAAAGAGTTCTTTAAGGTTCATCATTTGAAAACTTAGTGATTTTTGCTCCGAAAAAGATTTTTTTGGAACTATGATAGCCAAAGCTCGTCTTCAAGAGGATTTTATCATTTTTGATCATCGCATGAGTTTTTGATTTTCTTTCCCAAAAATACAAAAATACCTTTTATATACTTTTCTTTCAATTAGTTCAATTTAGTTAAGTTTTATCAAAGATCCAAAACCCCCCCTTTTTACCAATTTAGTTTGCATTTCTTGACAATTAGGATAGCTTAGATCATTTGTGTTAGGTTTCAATTAAGTGAGACGACCCGAGGTTTCACTCTATATTGCAATCTTTGGAATTAAATTTTTGATTCGGTTTCCAAGGGATTAACCCAAAGACAAATCGCGGATCAATGCACGAAAATCAACTTTGAAGGTGAAATGAGTTGGGTCTTTTAGTAAGAAGAAGGAGAAGACAATGGATATTGAAGAAACAAAGTGAAGGAGTTGGATAAAAATCAAGCATGGTGAGGTAAGAGTAAGTTTCGTAGATGGAGAGAATGGAGAAGATGAAGAAATGAAGAAGTTGAGCAAAAATAGGGGTAGGTGTCATTTTTGGCATGTGAAATACCAAAATATGGTCTTTCACTTGATGCAAAAGTGACTTAACAAATGGTGTGGCAAGTGACACTTGTCACTCTTTCATGATCCCTTTTGGTCCATTTTAATAACTAGTCCATTTTGTCTCCAATTTCTACTCCAATTGTCTCCCAATTTTCAGTGACATAAGTCATTGCCATTTGATTGTTATTTCTACTACTATTCGTCAATTGTTCTGCCACTTGGCATTTTTCCTAGTCCAGAAATACCCTTAATTTCCAGAAAATTTCCAATTTTTCACCAAAATTTCTAATTCACTACTTATACATTCCCACTAAATTTTTAAGACACAAAACCATAATTCGCATCATATTCACATTAAAACAACCATTTATACCCGAAAAATGTCAACCGAGTGTATGAACAATTATTTTAATGTGTGCAATAATCAAATTCACATGTGTGTATGCTGACATTATACATGAGCATGAATTGCAGTTTTCTCAATGATCCGCGGTTTGTCTTTGGGTTATTCCCTTGGAAACCGAATCAAAAATTCAATTCCAAGGATTGCAATATAGAGTGGAACCTCTGATTGTCTCACTTAATCGGAACCTAGTGCAAATGATCTAAGCTAGCCTAATTGTCAAGAAATGTTTTTAGACTTTTGACAAAACTAACTAAATTGAACTAATTGAAAGAAAAATATATAAAAGGTATTTTTGGATTTTTGGGAAAGAAAATCAAAAACTCAAACGATGATCAAATATGATAAAATCCTCTTGAAAACGAGCTTTGGCTATCACAGTTCAAAACAAATCTTTTAGGGAGCAAAAATCACCAAGTTTTGAAATGATGAACCTTAAAGAACTCTTTAAGTCGAAGGCCTAATAAAAGAAATATACAAGTGAATGCTAAAGCATGAGATTATCTAATTTATGCACTCTCTCTAGAAGAATATGAAAAGACATCTCATTGTTCTACAACAAAGAAAATGCAGGACAAATTTCAAGTTACCTTTAAAGAAACAAATGAGGTAAAGAAACATAAAATAAGTTTTTTAGTGCATCAATATGAAACTATTAGCATGAAACAGGGAGAGACCATAGAAGAATTATTTAGAAGATTCAACAACATCATCATAGCCTTGAAGAACTTGAGAAAAATATATCCTGATGATGAGCTCGTAACAAAGATACTAAGGTCATTGTCAAAGGAATAGAGACCCAAAGTAATAGCTCTAACAACTGCAAAGGATCTAGACACTATTTCTTTTGATTGGCTAAGACGAAACTTGATGGTCCATGAGATAGAGCTTAGATGAGATGAAGGCTCCTCCTACAGAAGAGGAATGGCTCTTAAAGCTGCTGATGAATTAGCTTCATCCAATGGTTATGAAAGCGACACTGAGTTACAGATAGATGGAGATGATGAATTTAATTTTATGGTTAACAAATATGCACACTTTTACAAAAAGAAGTTGACAAAGAAAAGAGAAGGAAATAAGAAAATTGGAAATAGTAGGTTCATATCAAAACGTAGCAGCAGTAATAGCAATACACAAAATTATCAAATTATATGTTATCACTACAAGAAGCCTGGACATACCAGACCATAATGTCCCCTACTTCTTCAGAAGGACAAAACAGAAAACAGAAGACCCAAAAAGCAAGCTATGACTATAACTTGGTCTAATGAAGTTTTTGAAAATTTTGATGAAGAAGAGTCTAAAAAAGTAAGCAATGTCTATCTTATGGTTGATTCAAGAGAAGATGAGGTATATTGTTCTGACTTTGACATTGAATTTGATGAATTACAAGATGTATATCATGAACCGTATGCTCAGTATAAAAAATAATTGTGCAATATTTCAAAGAGGTGGAGAAGTCTAAGAACAATGATGCATCTTTGAAAAATAAAATTAAATCATTATAATTAGTGAATAAGAATATGTTGTCTAAAAATATGTCTCTTGAAAATGATTATAAGCATAAGGTATCCAAAGAAGAATTTTTGAAAGAAAAAGTGACTCGGTTAGAAAATGCATTGCTTGAGAATGATTATGAAAAAGTAAAACAATTAGAAGAAAAGGTTGCTGAACAAGAACTTGAAAAGGAGAAATTTTATGGAAAAAAATCATATCTCTAGAAAAGGATCTAGCTAATTTTGTTGATGAAAAGAAAAATCTTGATGCATTACTTGATAATGGTAAAGGTGTTTTTGATAAGGCGGGAATAGGATATGATGAAGATAATAATATTAAGTTGTATAAGAATTTCTTTCTTAGAAACAACAGTAGCTATAATCGAAAAGGCAGTAACCTGTTACATGACAAAAATTATAGTAACTTTCATTCATCTATTTTGTGTTTTTACTGTGGCAAAATTGGGCATATTAGTCATTCTTGTAACATTCATAGAATGAAGAAGTTATCTAAAATATGTGTTTAAAGACCAAAAGGTCAGACTACTAACCTAAAAAAACCTAGAAAAGTTTTGGTCAGACTACTAACCTAAAAAAACCTAGAAAAGTTTAGGTACTTAAATTGAGATAATACATTCTACAGATATGCTTCAAAACAGTGACAAGAGAAAATCAATGGATGGTTGACAATGGTTGTTTAAGACACATGACAGGTGAAATATCACACTTCAACTATATTAAAAGCAAAGATGGAGGTAATGTTGTCTTTGTAGAAAAAAAAACAAAGCAA
>JANIJF010218479.1:0-10021 GCA_024520955.1 Erythroxylum bequaertii | reverse complement strand
AGAAGAGGAAAGAGAAGAGGGAAGAGCAGCTCGATGCTTATATGTTTATGTTAGATGTGTTGCGTAAGCGTTATTTTTTCTTTATAATTAAGTTTATGTTCGATTATGAATTGTTTTGTTGCTGCTTATATCTTAGTTAAGCTCATTGCTTGCCTTAGTTTGCTTACATGGAATTTGATTAGCGGGCACACCCAGCTGAAGCTTATGGACTTGGTTTAGTTCCTTGTTTCTTTATTGCGTGCATTAGTCAATGATAGTTTAGAGTCTTACTTTATGTATTTTGAGGCTCAGTTCTGTTGTTAGGCTCTGCCTGCATTTAAAATACGGCCCAGATTCCCATGAAAATTCTCTATTCAACTGTATAAAATACTGGTGATTTTTTTGAGTTGATTGCAAAATATTTGATACGCTTGAATGGTAAAGAAAACTAATATGGTTGACCTTGTTGGACATGCTGAAGGTTTTGGAAAGATGTATTTATCTTGGTTCTTATCAGGCTTTGACTGTCATGCTTTTAGATCAATGCTTCTTCCTGATCAAGTCTGTGTGTAACGAGTGTCCATTTTTCAGCTTAGACACAAGTTTGACCTCCTTAGTGGCTCCAGACGTTCAGTGGCCTTTTGACCTTTGATTTCTCTACAGCCTTTACTTTATCTCAGTTTTCTGTTTGTGATCTGGAATTTGATAGGTGTTCAGAAGGAAAGAATGGAACCAGAGGACATGTACATCTTAGATGGAAATGGGTCTGTATTGTCAGTGCCATTCCCAAAGCCGTATCCGCATAAACGTCCCAAGTGCTCAGATTGTGGGCCTCTCTTCATGAAGGTATCTTTTTGCGCATTTAGTTATCATCTTCTCATGCTAAAAAGGATTAGTTATTTGGCTAATATCTATTTTGTTGATGAACATTAAGCTACTATCCACAGCATTTAAATCCAAGAAAGTAAAATTCATCTCTTCAGATTTGCATCTAGCTGTCCTTTTAGATGGTTTTTGCAATGTAATTGATTTTCTAGTATGTCAGTGATCGGTCCCATTTATACATTGGTTTCAAAACTTTATTAGCAAATTACGTTCATTCAGTTTATATGCTTCAAAAACAAATGTTTGGTTTCTTAGGTCACTATCAATGGGCATCACAAAATCTCCATTTTCTAATGACTTCTAAGTTTGTCAAAATGGCTAAGGTGTTTCAGTTGCAAATGAACCATGTACCTTGCCTTAATTAGTCGTAGTTTTAATATTCGTTAGGTTGGGCATTTAAACCTCTTTGGCCTTGATTTTGGTGTTCCTACTGGAAGTTGGGAAGATCTGAGAAATTGGAGATCAAAACTAGAGATGGAAAATTGGCCAGGCCCTAGTCAATGGGCAAAAGCGCGACTTGACTGGGCTTTGGGATGGGCCTATCTTAGGCTCACCAAACCGGTTAAGCCAAGATGCCAACATGATGTTATTTTGACAACACAATGTAGCTTTCGCCGAATCAATTGGACTGGGCCCAGGCCCAAAAAAATTATCAGGCCGGCCTGGTTCCAGCCCGTTTCCAACCGTATCAATTATTTAAAACTTATAAATTTTTTATTTGTATCTTATGAGTTCTCATTCATAAAACAATTACTTCATCTTATCATGTGCGCAATCAAATGTCTTCTTTTACCTGTTCCATCAAAGTTACACTTGACCTGGTGGAATACTTAACTGCTGCTGCAGCAATCCTAGTTTGTGGATCTTGCAAATTCATTCTTCTGTCCTTGGCATCACCATCTTCCCCCAGTCGCAGTAAGATTTCTCATCTTCTGGTAAAATGCAGGCATATCAGATGCGTAATGCAGGAGCTGTTATTCATAGTCATGGAATAGAATCTTGTCTTGCAACAATGATCGACCCATTAGCCAAAGAATTTAGAGTAAGCATTTCTATGTTGCCATCTATACTTGGTCTTGGCTTGGAACTGTTCTTTATATTGCTGCTGGCAACCTTTTATGTTTACTTTATACCTTTTGTTATTTTCATGCATACAAGAATACATACTAGTAGGTATCTGTGGATTTGTACATTGTTGTGTTATCTTTTGAAGCTTAAAAATAAAAAAGGAAGAAATTCTGAAGCTTTGATGTCAAAGTGATTGTCAGAATGTTGCAGAAAGCATTTTACTGTGACAATTTTCCACATCTTTGAATGTCTTCATTATATATCCATTGCACAAACTGCAGATTTTATCCTGCAGAATGGTCCATCTGGCCAACTCAACTTTAATTATCTGCAGCTTCAACAAATGCTCTGCTCAACTCCAGTATTCAACATGTTTCTTTGTGTTTTACATTTTGCAGATTACACATATGGAGCTGATTAAAGGAATCCAAGGGCATGGATATTATGATGAACTTGTGGTCCCCATAATAGAGAATGCAGCCTTCGAATATGAGCTTACAGAATCTCTTGCTAAAGCTGTATGTCTTTATTGTATCTTGAACTCTGGAAATCTACTTACTAGTCCTGAGATGATCTTTTAGAACCTTCTTCTTGCAAAATCAATGTCATAAGAGAAATAAGAGTGATCTTTGTGGACTTAACGTCATCTGGTTGCCTTTGCAATGTTTGCTGAGTATATAAAATCTATATGTTGATGTGATCAGCTAATTTTTGTCACTTTTGAATCCTCTCCCTACAGGAATTCATAGAATCTCTTAGGCATCTTTTAGGCTCTTAGAACTGATTACTGTATTACCAACAATTCTGACAAGATTACTTTTAATGTAGGAAATTCTGAGTGGATTTGGAGGTCTGAAAGGATACATCATAAGAGAATGTTTTTGCATCAAATTTCTACTTAACTGTTCTCTTCTTTGATAGTAGATCAATCTTCTTAACTTAATTGAAATCTTTCTGTTTCCCAGATAGAGGCTTACCCAAAAACAACGGCTGTGCTAGTTCGTAACCACGGCATTTATGTATGGGGTGATTCATGGATCAGTGCTAAAACTCAGGTTTGTGCTACCTACTTGATGATTAAATGCAATTGGCTCCTCTTTCCTGCACTTAATATCTAGCTGAAGTAGTGCATAAATTCTTTCTATCTATTAATATATACTTTTTCGTCACAACTATGACTGAGGTTGTACATGAGAGAAGTTGGTGTAAATGATCTTAGCGGCATGTGACCTTATAATTATATTGGTCTGCAATGGCTTTGTCTTTGTTGTTTATAATGAAGAGTGGCTCATTTGTTATAGAGAGTCCCAAAGTAACCTCACTACTCCTCCTTCATGGAAGTATTAAAATTTTTGTACCTTCGGTTTCAACTGAACCTAGGTTTTTTGGCATGAAGATATTACTAATTTTGTTGAAGGTGCTGTGAAGCCCATAAGATGGTGGATGTCTTTTTTTTTTTTGGGTCGAAAAAGAAAAGGATGCTCTCGGTAAACAAAATGGTAAAGTCATTTTTGATCTGGTCATACACAATTCTGATTTTAAGCTCCTTTCTTGTGCTTTTTATCCAAGCTCAAGGTAAGTATGTACAATTTTGCTTAGTATATGCAAGCCAATTCGGCCTCCTATTATAAGTTATTAGATTAAAATTTTCTTCTGTGCCACTATCAAACTAATCAGCATTCTTCCATTCAACATAATAGAAGTTTCCTTTCACTTGTGCATTATATTTTGATTATAGGTTCTCATGATTGTGTTTTGACAGAAGTTAAATGGTGCACCAGGGATTGGTCCACGTAGAAAATACAATGAGCCAGAGTGTGATAAAACATTTAGAAGATAAACTTATTTTTTAACCTCTTCCCTAATAGTTTAAACTTTATTAATAAGCAGTATTTCATGGCAAATAAACTAAAAAGATTAGAACTGGATGCTTAAGAGCTATCATGAGAAGGATTGTGGAACCTTATTCTTGCTCAGAGATTATACATTTTATTCCTCTTTGAATTGATTGCAAACCTTGCAGGCTGAGTGTTATCACTACCTATTTGATGCTGCTATGAAACTTCATCAGCTTGGCCTTGACTGGACTACTCCAAACCATGGCCCAATTCAGAATCTCAAAGGGATTCCTGGCACTTACTTAAAGACAAGCATATCTACCAAGGCTGGATCAAAGGATTCAAATAATGAAATTGAGTCATCATCGGTACATTTCTGAATTGTGGACTTATTTTTGGCTGCTGGATTTCTTAATTGTAATATGGCCTATAGTTAGTCTTGGTGGATTTGGTATCCTTGAATTGAAATCCCTTTTGAGTCTAAAGAATTAGTTGGTTGCAGCATATATATGCATCATCATTCTTCATATTTTTGGTTGCAGCATTGCATCCTTCTTGACATTGAAGGAACTGCTACACCCATATCATTTGTTTCTGATGTACTTTTCCCATATGCCCGTGAAAATGTTGGAAGGCATTTGAGTGCAACATATGAGACTGCAGAAACTCAAGATGACGTGAAGTTGTTGCGCTATCAAGTAAGGTTTTTCTGCATTAGAAGTTTTGGTACAGTTGTTTTGTTGAATGAACAGCTATGCATGTCGATACTTTTCCTTGGCACTTTCTGTGTCTTGCTGTTTTTACTGCATCAGATGCATTCTTATTGGTTTGTGGGACATCATGGTGCACTTTATGTTCTAATAATTAAACATAATAATGAAAAAAGTGTGAGATCCCCTAGGGTAGTTGCTTTTTGACGTGGTCAACTACATTCTCCAACAACTTTTCTGCAGGTTGAAGATGATTTGGTAAAAGGTGTTGAAGGTGCTGTGCCCATTCCAGGTGATGATGCAGGGAAAGAGGAGGTTATTGCAGCATTGGTTGCTAATGTGGAAGCAATGATACGAGCTGATCGGAAGATCACTGCCTTGAAGCAATTGCAAGTAATTGTTATGAAGTATAGCACATTTGACCCTTAATAAAGACAGAAAATTTCCTAGCTTGAAACTTTCTTTGTAAATATCTTGTGCAGGGTCATATATGGAGGACTGGGTTCGGAAATAAAGAATTGGAATCAGTAGTGTTTGATGATGTACCAGAAGCATTGGAAAAGTGGCATGCTTTGGGTATAAAGGTTAGTTCTTGATTACTTTCCCTTTGAAGTTCCATTCTCATTTTTTTTTTCTATCTAATCTCATAATCCCCAAAACACTATTTCTTGTCCACCTATTCGGGTAGATTACCCCCTAAACCATTTCTTAAAATCCACTTATTCAATTTAGCTATGAGTTTTTATTGTTCTTAATTTTAATTGAGTATCGATGATTTGGAGTGTTCTATGCGAACTTCTAAATTTTTGAGTGAGTATAGATGAGTAAAATCACTATATCTTAATGCTACCAAGAAGCGGTAAATCACTGATTTACAATGGCAGTGAAAGATCTTGGTATAGTTCAAAAAAAAGAATGTCAACAGAAACTTGAGGCAAAATGACATGCAAAATTTGCATCATACTTAACATTATACGTGTGATACTGAGACTAATTATGTCTTATAACACAGGTATACATATATTCTAGTGGCAGCAGATTGGCACAAAGGCTATTATTTGGCAATACAAACTATGGAGATCTGAGAAAATATTTGTCTGCATTTTTTGACACCGTGGTGGGGTAAGTTGTGAAGATTCTACTCTAGATAAAAATCTATTCAGAAAACAGAAATGCGTTTGCAATGTCCATTCTTGTGGTTGTTGTTTGTAGAAATAAGAAAGAAACACGCAGTTACGTCGAGATCACAGAGTCACTGGGAGTTGATAAGCCGTCTGAGATCCTGTTCGTTACAGATGTTATTCAAGAAGCTGCAGCTGCAAAAGCAGCAGGTGATGCTTTATGATCAATTCATTTGGTGGGAAGAGCATAGGTTTATAGGGTGTCCAAGTCTTACTAAACTCATTAAGAAGCTATATTTGTTATGTTCATAATGTGTTTTTATTTCTCATTAATTTTCTTTTTCAGGTCTGGAGGTGCTTATTTGTGTACGGCCGGGAAATGCCCCACTTCCGGAGAACCATGGCTTCAAGACAATCACCTCTTTTTCTGAAATCTGAAACTATGTGTAAGTTTTGTGATAGATAAGTCTAATCCTGCGCTATGTATAATGTATCCTCAAAAATAAAAATGAAAATTACCAACTGCGACAGGATGATCTTTTTCTTCAATAAATGGGAAAGAGTTTCTTATTCCAGTTTTTACATTTAGGCTCTGAATACCAATTTTGTCTTAAGTATGGTGAAAGAAAATTTATTTTTTATTTTTTCTTTCTTATATATGCATATTCATTTATAATCTTGTAGTATCTTTATGACGCATTGTACGTGAGTCGATGAAAAATAGCCTCTCTATTAAATAAAAATAAGACTGTGTATTATTGAATCTTTTTCGATTTTAGATTTCAAGGGAACCCTTGCGGAGTGATGTTTTCAGTTAGTGTGGTGCTTTGGAAAGCCTCAATTTGTTTGAGATGGACAAAAATGCTCAATGTATCCAAGTTACGGCCTTCCAATAAAAATATAAAACAAATAGGTTGGTCCGAAAAAAAAATCTAAAATATGCATTATCCAGCCGTATTGCCGTGGATACAAAAACACATTAGCCCTGTATATATACACTAAATGTCGCTACCTGTTTTGATTGATGTTATGGAGAAAACGACAAAAATAAGGAAAGAAAACAATACTACTACGTGTATTTTACTAAATAATAACAAATTAAACATTAAGGAAAAATTTGCCTTAAGAAAATAAATGTTTTTGCGCAATTAAGTATTAGAATATAGTAATGACCTCCAATATTTAAAAAGTTTGAATCGCGAGTAATTATGATATGATTACTATTACAACTAATGTATTATCTTAATTAATCTTACATAATTAAAAGTGAAATTTCTTATTCATTTAAAATTCAAGATTACGTGACAATAACTATATTTAACTTATTTAATCTTGACTGTATAATTAACATTATAATTTTGTATAATAAACAAATGGCTAATTTAAAATTAATTTGACAAAGAGAATTCCTTACATGGCATCAAATTTCGTCATATAAGAACATGAGTAATGAATTATAGATTAACTACATTTATTTGCTATGTAAATTGATTTTTATTATATTTTGAATATTATAATATATTTTTATGATATTATTTAATCAAAACGTAATTTTATCTATTTTTCCCCATTAGTAATTCTAAAATGTAGAACTTAAAATATTAAATTATTTTAATTAAAATATGATAAAAAGATATTGGACGATAATTGAACTAATAGGTATGAAAATTAAAATATAAAAAAGTAAAATAATAAACGTGAACTACATTTAGGCGATAAGTGATTATGTGAAAGGCAAGGTTCACATCTTTCACCAGTTAAAAATTAAAAGAGTACAGATTAACACTAACTTGCCAAATGAAAAGGCTCGTCAAGTTGAGCTATTATTCAAAGAAAGACTAATTCCTCATGAATAGGATTAGGACCTCAAATTTGTTCTCATTGTACATATAATATCCTTGAAACATCATAATTAATAGTTGAAAATTGTTAGTATGGACCTCTAATAATTACTTTGACCAATGTATTGGATATTTAAGAAAAGTTAAGTCCAGGTATCATGTAAATGGTCCCACTAAACATACTTAAAGGAGGACTCATATTTCTTACAATACACAAGCACCTCTCATGTCACTAGTTCAGCATCTTATGCCCAGAGATCATTCCATTGTCAGCAAATAACTATATATACTCGTATTTATTAGATGATATTGCTATTTGGTGGGCGATAAATAGAAAAAAAAAAGCAAAAAAATTAAATGTTTCTGAATAGTCCAAATCTAAAAGAACCTTTTTTCATTCAAGCGCATGATTTAGGGGCTTAAAGCTGTTCCAAGTTGCAACTAAAATGGTTGCAAGTAGTAGTCTAGTAGGCCTTGTCTGAACCCCACCAGTCACCATTGGAGACTTCTTCATAATCCGAATGTACACAATTGAGGAACAAACATGTATAGAAAAAAGGGTCTCTATGTTCATATTCTTTTATGAAAAATCACCCCATTGTATTAATTAATTAGAAATTAGTGTTAAGTAATTCTTGAAAATTTTCTATGTACTTTTAGTAAATCAAGTACTTTTCTTTGAAATATATTTAAATAAAATTAAATTATAATGTATTTGTTTAGGAACGTCAAATTTGTGATACACAGCATTTCATACTACCCTCCCTCTCACGCCATTCTCTTTCCATTTCTTTTTCAGTCATCATCATCATGCCAAAGTCAACTTTCTTTTCCCTATGATGTGTTTTTTGAAGCACTCATTCATGCGTTTTCACTTCATAAGCAATGGTCTCCAAAGAGTCAAAAAAGAAAAGAAAAAAGGAACTGGACTACCCAATAATAAGCTGAAAACAAAGAGAAAAGGGGAAAAGGTTTGCTGTTAACCCTGCATGGTTGCATTGCCATAAAAAGACAGCGCCCATAAATACTTCTAATTCGAAGCAACCGCCAACAGGGATGCTCATTTACTATTCCCTTATCTCTTTATAGCTTCTTACAAAACTATGAATGCATATGTTTTTGCCACATTAATGTATGGTATCTTTCTTTTTACCCTTATGCAAATAAGTCGACAATAAAAAGAGAAAAACTTTGCTGCTGCTCTAATAAAATCGAGTCAAACGGTGATCTAGTGCTGTGTAAACTTGCCGTGAAATATGAATAGGCCAACAACAGTAACGATCAAACTTGGGTGTGATGAACTTAGTTCAAAGTGTGGGCCATTCATAGACAAAGTACCTTCTTTAGGTAGGAATGGATAAATGTACAAAGCGTGCTAAAGTGGAAATTGACTTCATTCAGTTACTAAATCGGTAAAAAGTAGTGATACATAACTCCATGAAATTGGAAAACATAGTCATCTTAGCTTAGGGGGTTTAGTTTCATAGATTTGCCATAAAGTTGAACCTCCAAAGACACTCTGCTGCTATAATGAATGGCCTGAAAACTTTTCCCTCCACCAAAAATATTCTCATAGCAGACAAACTGGTTACTCTGGCGATAGTGTTCCTGTTGTATATTCGCCTTGGCTGCTCCAGTGTTCTCTGACAGAGAGGCCAAAGAGATTCGGAGAGAATGCAGACTTATAGATGACTATGCACAGACAAATTATGTAAAGAAAAATCAAAGAAGGAAGAGAAATGGAGAGAGGAACAAGGAACCATAATTTCTCTGGAAATTTTCATGAAACGGAATACACACAAGCGGTGATAGTCAACCAGATGAAAATTCACCAGACTTATCAAAGATGATAACTTTGCCCAAAAATTCTTATAGCATCATATTAGTCTCCACCAAAACACGTAAAAACAAAATGATAAAGATGAGAGAAGGGAAACAAAATAAAAACTTTAACATATATCATAAGAAGAGGGATGAAATTGTACAAGTGAATCAAGAATCTCTACCTCTCCCTCAAACCATGCAAACCCATCAACCCATTCTTCATCAAGCAGAAGAACCTGAAACTTTCGGTGAGGTCACAGGAAAGAGTGGCAACAACTGTGGCTCTGAATCTCTGGGAGTAGATATAGGGGATGGATGCAAGTAAAAACCTCTCTCCGCAATTGTTCTCTCCTCTTCTGATGACGAATTCCCTAAAGAAGGTGAATTCCTGTTGAAGGGGTCGTCATTCAATGGAGTTACAGGGCTAAGAGTCAACTTGGGAAAGTCAAGCAAGCTTGGAGACAAGATCTCAGGCCTGTTTCTGGGAGAAAATCCTGAAACTGCGTTATTATTGCTGACAAAACTAGGCAACAAAGTATTGATCATGAGATGGTTCTTGAGATTGCTGTTTCTTCTTTCATAAAGCTTGAAGCTCTGCTGTTGTTTCTTTGGGGCAGTCTTGACTGGAGGGATAGCGAAATTCCTTGATGACGGTAGTTGTGGTGAGGGATGTGTAGGATCTTGGGCTGTTCTTGATGAAGCTTGTTTGACTGTTTCAGTTGAGCCAGTGAGCATTTGGACAACCTGCTTGAAAG
>JANIJF010218416.1:0-18345 GCA_024520955.1 Erythroxylum bequaertii | reverse complement strand
TATAGGCTATCACTTTACTATATTGCATCAAAACACACCCTAATCCTTGATGTAAGGCATCATTATATACTATATATCCTCCAAACCCCGATGGAATAGCTAACACCGATGCCATAGTCAACCGATGTTTTAATTCCTCAAAACTCCTTTGACATTCATCAATCCATCGGAAAGATACATTCTTTTTCAGAAGCTTTGTCAAAGGGGCTAAAATCAAAGAAAACCCATCAACAAACCTTTTGTAATAACTAACTCATCCAAGGAAACTCTGAATCTTAGATACATTTCTCGGGGCTTCCCACTTCATCGCTGCTTCAACTTTCTTTGGGTCTACTTGAATTCCTTTTCTAGATACTATATAACCTAATAATACTACTTGGTCGAGCCAAAATTCACACTTACTAAACTTGGCATACAATTGCTTCTCCCTCATAATCTGCAGAACTAACCTCAATTATTTAGAATGTTCCTCTTTGCTCTTTAAATACACCAAAATATTATCAATAATTATGATCACAAAGTGATCTAGGTAAGGTTAAAATACATTGTTTATCAATGCCATAAAAGCTGTCGGAGCATTTTTCAATCCAAAAGGCATCACCAAAAACACAAAATGCCCTTATCTAGTTCGGAATGCACTCTTTGGTACATCAACTTCTGCTATCTTCAACTGATAGCACCCTAATCTTAGATCCAATTTAATGAACACCTGAGCTCCTTATAGTTGATCAAATAGATCATCTATTCTCGGTAATGGGTACTTATTTTTCACTGTCACTTTATTCAATTGTCTATACTCGATATATAATCTCAAGGTTCCATCTTTCTTCTTCACAAACAAAATTGGAGCTCCCTAAGGTGACACACTGCGTCTAATGAAACCCTTATCTAACAACTCCTGCAACTGAGTCTTGAGTTGTTTATGTTCTACAGGTTCCATCCTATACGGAGGAATAGATATAGGATCATTACTTGGAACAAGATTGACAATAAACTCTGTTTCCCTATCTAGGGGCAATCCTAGTAATTCAGTGGGAAACACATCTAGGAATTCCCTGACAACGGGAATATCTTGAATTGTTTGCTCAGTTTGGGCATTAGTTACATAGGCTAAGTAAATCTCATATCCTTTTTGAATCAATCTAACAGCACTCATTGATGAAATTAGCTTGGGTAGCATTGCTTGACTAACATCTCGAAATATTACTCTCGGCCGATTAGGAGATTCAATAATTGCCTCCTTAGTGTAGCCGTTCATGATAGCCTTGTATGTAATAAGCCAGTCTATACCTAAGATAAGATTTATCTCTTTTAACTGCAATACTATCAGGTTAACTTCTAACTCCGCTTGATCAACTCGAATAATACACCTTCTACAAACCTCCCTAATGATGGTAATACTACCTGCTAGAGTACTCACCTCTAACTGACATTTCGACATCTCTTTTTCATAATGCAATTTATATGCCATATGAGGAGTAATAAAAGAATGCATTGATCCTAGATCTAATAATGCATATGCCTTAAAATTAAAGACATATAACACACCTGTTACAACATCTAGGGAGTCCTGAGCATCCTGTTTGATAATGGCATAGATCTTAGCCTGAGATTGTGGCTGGTTACTCTGCATCTCAGTCCTGGAACTAGAACCTGTAGAACTATCTCTACCTTTACCTCTACCTCTGCCTCTCTGTCTTACTCCACTCATTTTGCTCAGCTGAACAATTGCTTCGATTACCGATCATCCTCTCACTACAGACTGAGCTCCTACAATGATAGGACATTCTCTGATTTGATGCTCAAAAGAAACACAACACAGACAAGCTCCTGATATTTTCGAGCATATCCCACCATGACTTTTCCCACAATGTTCACAACTGGGGTTTTGTTGTGTCTGTCTCCCACATGCCTATCCTCTAGAAGCCAGTCCTCTACCACCAGAATAAATAAAACCATCTCTCAGCCTAAATCCTGACTGTCTCGATCTTTGTTGTGATCGTGACAGTCTACTTTGGCATTTACTAAACCTTCTGCCATATTAAACTTGAAATTCACCAGGCCTCTTCATTCTAAACTCTTGTTTGTATTCTCCTTACTCATCTTTTAATAGTTGTTCAATTCTAATAGAAGCAACTCTCACCTAAGTGAAACTGCTCAAATTAGTAATTTCTAGCCTTGTTTGAATCTCCATATTCAATCCACCTTTAAATCACCTACATTTGTCCTCCTCAGTTGGAATCAAGGCAGTAGCATACCCATTAACTTATTAAACCGTACTTCGTACTCAGCTACAATGAGACTTCCCTGCTTCAGATCTAAGAACCCCTTCATCTTTCTATCTAAGTAAATCTTTGACATGTAATTCTCCTTGGAGACCCTAAAAAAATCTTCCCACGTCAATCTACAGGGTCGGACTGAGCTACTAGGAAGTGGTGGTCAAACTACAATCTCTTTGTCAATCACAAACTGAAAGAAAATGCTATACTTATTGCCCACCAATCATTGGTGCATGCTAATAACAACCAGTACATATGTAGTCTATAGTCACTGTCGTACATTAGTAACAATTACCAATCTTCATTTTTTTTGGTTTAATTATTTAATCAAGTTAAAGTTTTTCAAACTAAAACCTATGCCATCTAAACTTTGAATTTACAAAAATAAAACCATGCTCACCAACTAGTATTCTTCTTTTCAATTCTCCAAAAGAAAAACATAAAAACCAACTTGATGCCATTTTTAACATGACATTTATAGTTTGTTTATCTATATAACACACATTTTTTAAGCTATTAATCAAAACAAATATGATTAATTGATTAGTCACTTTTACTTTGTTTTAACAATGGGAAAAGAATCCTCATACAAATAATCAATTGTTGCTTTGTTCTACCACTTTTCTTTATTTTATCATTGATGATTTGAAACATTTTCTTTGTTTTGTCATTGCCGATTTGAAATGTTTTCATAATCAGATGTGTTTCTTGAATAAATATTGGTATTAAAATTTTGAACTATTAAATACAATCTAAGTAATTAACTTTTTAGAACTACTGATCAAATCTTAATTTGATTAATTCTCAATTCAATTTCTATATTAAAATAATTTTTGTCAAGAAAATTTGTTATCTTATAATACATAAACATTATAAATCAATAAAGTAAATATTCTAAATAATTGACATATCTTTCTTTTCCATTTTCTTTCATTATTTCATAACGCAAATTGGAAAAGATTATTTAATTTAATTCTAGAAATAAAACTCAACCTTAACACTTAATGATAATAAATACCTTTCTTTTTCATATTTAAAGTTTCATTAATAGAAAATACTAAATTTCAATTTCAAATTTAATAGATAAACATCACAATAATAAAAATGCACAATAATAAAAACAACTATAATACTATTGTTAGAAATTTTATGATACAAAATTATGTGATCATAAAAAAATGCATCACTAATGAGAACAAATCACTGATAGCTATCTATCTTCAATAGGGTAAAGGATAAATGTTGGTAACATTTTTTCGTCAAGGTTCCACTAGTCAAGTTTAGCTAGTACTTTTTAAGGTAAGGGCTCACGTTAGGTATATTGGTGATTGATATGGACACTACATTTTTGAAACCTTAAATTGTATTTTAGGAATTTAGGGTTTTTGAATTGTTAAATTCCTTAAAAAAACCAATTTAAGGTTATAGTAACACGTAAAACAAAGTCTAGTAATTAAATTATGAGACTAAAATGTCAAACATTAGCATTATTGTATGTTGGAATACAAAACTTGTATTGCATCAAACAAGAATCATACTAATCAATTCTCAACTAAGTATAAATTGAAATCTAGTACAATAATGCTACAAAAATGGTGACGATCATTGAAATGTATCTTCCATTATTGAGGGATGGAACGAAGTTTCTAGGAAGAGGAGGAGGCTTGGTATTAGAACCAATGGGGAATGTTGTGATAGATGAAGGAGTCTTGAAACAACTTAGTGATGTAGAATGAAATTTTGTATATTTTTTGTTGCAGGTTGGTGGGTTTAAGGAAGGACTATGGGCTACATTAAGGGCTAACATCCGTGGAGCTAAACATTTCATATCTTGAAGAAGAAGCAATTAATCAAGCAGGAAATGAAGACTCTATATAATGCCAATATTGGTAACACTCACTATCTTGTCAACATTGCCATAACAGTCTTCGAAGCCATTCGACAACTACAATATAACAATCTTGGTAATCAGAGGCTTCAAACAATAGAAAGGGAAGCATTGTATAACTACTCTCAAGCATTGCTTTTCAATTATTCCTTATCCAAACAAAGAGCAAGAGTGAAATGGATGAAACATAGAGATAGAAACACATATGTATTTCACAAAGCCATTGTCTCAAGAAACACTAAACACTGAATCATCTCCCTCACTCATAACAATATTGTTCTTAATTGTCAGACTCAGCTTATATAAGGAGCCTATGACCACTTTAGTGAGATTATGCGTGAGCCCACAGAAGCACAATCTTCCACAATATTTCTCAAACAGATTCTGAATGACACAATTTCTTAAGAAGATGCAATTCAACTAGCTAAACTTGTATCTATATAAGAAATCAAGGAAGCTCTTGTTTCTCTTCAATCTTATAAAGCCCCTAGACTTTATAGTTTCAATGTCAAATTTTCCCAAAAATGTGGTCTCTCACTAGCAACATGTTCTCTGATGTTATAATGGAATTCTTTACTAATGGCTCCCTTCTTAAAAAGATCAATAAGACCTTCATCACTTTGCCCTAAAGAAAGGCGAGTTGAATTATTTCTCAGATTTTAGGCCAATTGCTTATTGCAACTCTGTGTATAAGATCATTTCCAAAATTATAGCTCAAAGGCTCAAAAGCATGCTTAATAGGCACATTGGTCACACTCAAGGTTCCTACATACCTGGTAGAATAATTAGGGATCACATTCATCTACTTTAAGACCTCATTGCTAACTGCTCCAAAACAAAAGCATGCCCAATTGTTTCATCAAAATTGATCTTAGGAAAGCCAATGATAATGTTGATTGGAACTTCATCTCATGTATTTTTTAGGCTATGGAATTTCCCAAAATCTCACAAGATGGATTGAAGAATGCTTGACTACTTCCTCTCATAGTATCTTGTTGAATGGGAAACCTACCAAGTTCTTTAACAGTACCAAAGGGATTAGATAGAGGGACCCTTTATCACTATACTTATTTGCCTTGGTGATGTAAACACTCTATAAAATCAATGAGCATGTTGTAGAACGGATGAAGGATTTAAATACCATTCCAATTATGGTAGATTTAAACTAACCAATCTTTGTTTTGCAAATGATTTGATTATACTTTCAAAATTGGATGCCTCTTTTATCTCAATCTTTATGAAAACACTAAAGATATTCTAAATAGCTTTAGGACTACAAGTAAACTGTTCTAAAAGTAGTATCTTTTTTTCCAAAAAGGCCTCGCATCTATAGCAATTGATCACTTCATTAATAGGGGCTCAGTTACAAGAGTTTCTAATGAAATACTTGGGCATTCCCATCTCTCCACACAGATTGAAAGTTAGAGATTATGTTGATTTACTAGACAAAATACATATTACAATTTCATCGTAAAGCTTTAAACATCTTTCGCGTATAGGAAGGGTCTAATTTATTAACTCGGTTCTCAAATCTCTCAACATCTACTAGGCAACCCACTTTCCTTTTTCAGGTTCCATTTTGAAAGCTATAGGCAAGTTATTCAACAACTTCTTATAGACAGGAAATAAGGAGATAAGTCATAAGATTTTGGTGAAATGGAGAGAACTTTGCACCCATAAAGACTGAGTTGGTTTGGGGATTTATTCTATCAAACTTAGAAATTCAACTCTACTCACCAAAAGACTATGGAGACTTAAGGAAGACAAACAATCTCTATGGTGCAAATGGATACATAACTATTTCATCAAGAACCGAAGCGTATGGTCTATATTTTGTTCACACAGTCCTTACACCACACTTAAGGCCATCCTAAAGTTGAAGGGTCAACATAAAATGAACTTCATTGTGCTTATAGGTAATGGATAGCCCACCAAATTCTGGTATGATAATTGCTTTTTGTGGCTCCTTTGATCAATTATAATGGTGTTGATTCTCTTAAGAGTTCATTCCCATTAAATGTGATTATTGTTACAACCTTGCAAAACAAAGATATAGTAAGGAGATCTTTCATCCCCACATCCCTAACTGATGAAATTTATGACAACTATTGTAACTCTTAACGAGAAAAATATCTTTGGAGACATAAGGTTGATGGTTTGTTTTCTAACTAGTCTTATAAGGAATTATTCTTTAAGAAACTCCCCAAGTTGGTATGGACTACATAATTATGGTCTAGTCACCTTCAATCTCGAACATCATTCACATTATGTCTTACGATGAAGGGAAGATTAAAAACAATGGATAAAATAGCCAAATACACCCAACTCCCTAATTGGTGTTGTTTATGTAGACAAGTGGAAGAAACAAGTGAACATTTATTCTTCAAATGCATTCACATCAGCAACATATGGATGGAACTTTGCAATAAATGCTTGCCAAATGGGGTTATTACCAATCTAGAGTGTTTACACACACTATGTCTAACCTACAGAAACAACATAGCCTATAAGTTTTTTTAGATTGCTTTATCCTCGATAATCGCTGTTATATAGGATGAGAGAAATCTAAGAATATTCCAAGACAAATCCACCACCCAAGAGATATTATAACCAATTGTTACAACATATTTGACTTCAAATATGTGTACAAAATAGAAGGTTCAGCATGGTTCCTAGTTACTAAGATACTGGAATGTGTGATTTATTCTTAGCAGTGGAGACTTGTCTATATCTAAATTGAAAATGTTGGTGATGATTCTGGTTGGTGCAACAGTTCTTGGAGGTGTGATGCAATGATCTTCATGTGATAGCTGTTGCTAGTATGTTGGAGTACTAGTTTAGATTTGTCTTCAGCATTGGTCTACAAGCGTTAGTTACTAAAGATGAGCTATGCTGAGGCAAACAACAAATCATTTTGGCTGTCGGAATTTCATTCACACTAAACCTTTGATAGTGCTTCAATGTAGTCAAATTTTTGGTTTACGTTATTAGTTGTATGGCAAGACATTTTTTATTCACCTTCAAGGCTTAATATATTCAAAATTAAAAAAAGATTTCTTACATGTATTATAGTCACCTATGTAATAACAGATGAAAAGCATTAAATACATGAGTGTGTTAGTGCCTAGTAGAATTAATATGAGAATATATCAATATAGGAATATCTCTCAGTAAGCAACACTATTATGCCTACATTAATGTTTGATACACCATAACAAAAAGAAAATTATGCTTGCTCCTAAAAGCCTCATACATCACTCAACACATATGATTATCATTTACAAGTCCTAATTTGGACATTTAGAACCCTATAAACCTAAAGTACAATCAATAAAAGAAATAAAAATTAAAAAATGCATAAAATTATAAAAAGATAATAATTTTTTATTATATGATAGCAATCATAAGTCACGAATATAACTAATAAATTTTAAAAACAAAATCGACAGATACGAAAACATTCAATCCACATTAAATGAATAAAAAAAATAGAACTTGATGATATTTAGATAGAAACAAGAAAAAAATTATATGAAGATACTCTTTAGCGTTAAGTAGTTGAGCAATCTCACAATATAAGATCAAACTTAAAATAGCATCTCTATCTAAATCCTTAATGCTATCTACTTTCTTTCACAAATTAACCAAGGTTTTCTTTAGCCCCTCTCCTAATATTGCTCTTTTCAATAATTGTTTAGGAAAAAATGTATGAATATGAAGAAGTAGATGTTCTTTGAATGTTGGCTAGATGTTTTATTGTTTTAAATAATAAAATTTTGCAAGTTATTTTAAACATATCTACAATTCAAAAGGTGAACAATGACACTTCTTTCATTTATAATTACTATGCTTATACTAGTCTAAAATGATAAAACAATACAAAACTATACATCATATAACTTTTGGTTATAAAAATATAGAGACATAATTGTAGCTAAAAATAGAGACATAAATATATTTAATAATTCTAACAACTCATTTAAATCTTATAATTTTAATAACATAATTATAAGTATTAATTTAAAAAATTAACTCATTTATATACTTTTTATGACTTATTTCTATATTATATATTTTACAGTTATCAAAATGAAATTGAACATTTATTTTGATATTTTAATTTGAAATTTAAAATTTTAAGTTAATGGTCTTGCTTATCATCTCCATAAACAAAATGGTAACATCTTGTAATTTTTACTATTATTAATATGGTATAAACTCCAAATAGTGACAATTTATCATTATAAAGTTGATTCATCCTACTTGTAAAATTAATGCGTCACTGTCCGACAAAGAGTTCTCTCCTTTTTCTTCATAATTACTGATGATAACAATATATAATTAAATAGATAGGGAGTCATCAATTTGGTAGTCTTTATAGTCATCATGACTACTATCGACTAAGTTACTCTTTTATTCCTTTAAAGTAATTTGTCGATATGTATGATTAATTTAGTTTATAATGATCATGATGATTATGAAAGTTACTAAATTGATGACCATGTAGTTGATCTCGTATTATATTATTGGTAATCTCCGCCTCTTATAAAAATGTTATCTTTCACCTCCCCCTCTTCTATCTAGCTTAAAAAACTAGCTAATTTTAAAATACTTGGAAGAATAAAAATTGTAAAAAGTTAATTATTAAGTCCAACACTTCATTATCTAGCTTAACATAAGATAGTCTTGAGCCTTATAATAATAGACATAATTATCCCAAAATAATGTTATAGTGGTTTAAGAAGATGAAAAAATTAATTAACAAAAAAGTTAAAGTGAGAACAAAGAAAATATTTAATAAATGATAAGAAATTGATTAATAAAAAGTATAGTTAAAGAACATACAATTTGTTATTTTTTATGCAAATGTTTTTTTGAAAAAAATAATCCATTAAAACATTTTAAAAATAAAAGGCTAGTTTATTTACGGTTCCTTTCGATAACTAAAGCTAATAGTTTAGGCCAACGCAATTCTAGCACAAAGCCATCATATCTTTTTCACTTCACATATGCACGAATGCAAACATGGTGTTATATTCTCCATGCTTGTGCAGAAGTGTCACTATAGCCCTTAACTTTGCTATTGTTCATCACCTTTTCTCGTGTCCCATTGATGATTTCCTTTCTAATTAATTGTCTATGTTTCTCTTCCCCTTTAAACAACCTATTGTATCTTTCTTTCTATAACATAAATATGTAGGTTCCAAAAGCTATGAGTGTAATTCTTTTGTCTCCTTTATACATGTTGTTACAGCTCAAAAACCAAATGGTGAACTTCCTCCAACTTTCCACATTTGTATTAATATTACAAATCCATCGTATGATAAGCCACACCTCTTTAAAGAACATACATTTGAAGAATAAGTGGTCTATACTTTCATGTTCCCTCATGCAAAGGCTACATATATTCACTATGTTTAGGAACGAAAGTTTATTTAGAGTTGGAACTCTTTCCTATAATAACAACCATAGCAAAAATGAAACTTTGGGTGGCAAAATATGATTCAAGACCATTATACTCTTTCTCCCTCCCACCTTAAGCTTTTTATGAAAGAAGCATTAATAAATTTTTAGATACATGTGGCTCCCAATAATAGGAATCTTTAGTATCACAATTGGGGTGATAAACTAGAATAATATTAAGCAAACCCTGAGGGTAGTTTCTTTATTGATTGTCTTCTATCTAAGCACAAACTTTGCAATTAATTGGAACCTAATCCAAACCTTCTAATACCTCTTATAAGTCATTCAATAATCAACCAATTATTATGGTGAATCGATGCTAATTTACCATCACCTATCCTGGAGATTATGTAACTCAAGTTAATTTTTTTTTATTTTAGTAATTGGATTTGTTTTGTGATTCTTATAATTCTGTTTTTAAAATTTAAATAATACACCTAAATCCACTACACCCAAAGAGATTCTTTTTGTGTCAATATTCTCCAATAATATTTCCTTATTAAGACCTTGTCACATTATGTAATAGGAAACACTCCTAGGCCACCATTCTTTTTGTCTTCATAACTTATTTCCATGGAACTTTACTTTAAGCATTTTTGTTACTAGGACCTGACCACATAAATTGTCCAATTATTTTCTCCAATGGAAATCAGAACCTTGTCCAACCAGAAATGGGAGCTTCAATATAACTAGACTTGATTAGAATGTTCTACCTATCGGTGATAGAGGGCAAGCATTCATTAATCATCATTCTCCTCGAGGTAATCGACAAGCCCATGTATATGAAGGGGGATACTTTATTTGCAGTCTAATTATTGAAGAAAAATATAGAGCCAATGATTGAGTATTGTCTGATAATATGAGGAAGCTTTATTGGAAATCAATTACTAAACTAGAAAGTTCTTAAAAAGTCTGTAAAGTTTGCATAAGAAGAAAAGCTAAGCTATCATAAGCTTTTGCAAATAATGGAAAGTCATCAACAAACAGGAGATAAGAAGTTCTTAATTTCCTACATCTACGATGGAATTGAAAAGTTATATCATGTGATATATTATAGTTTAATAGCCTAGAAGACACCTTTATATATAGAAAAAGATATTAGGGATAATAGATCCCCTGATCTGATGCTTTTTTTACCTTAAAACCATTTAGACTATTCTTCATTTACTAGCACTGAGTAAGAAGGTGAAGTGTGAAACAAATACTTAACCAGTTCTTAAACTTGGGGGGAAAGTTAAAAACCTCCAACACCTACTTAATAAAGCTCCAACTCAATAAATCGTATGCTTTATAAAGATCAATTTTGATAATGTAGTTAGTCGGAGATCTCCTTTTCAAATAGCCTCTGAGTAGTTCCTAGGATAGGAGAACATCATCCCCTATATACCAACCCTCTAGGAATGCTATTTGAGCTATATTGATCATTATAGCAAGTAGTTTGAAAACAATTTTTCCTAGAAAGTTACAACGTGAAGTGGTTCTATACTCTCTACATGAGCTAGGATTTTTATGTTTTTAGTATCAAAAGTTATTGGCTTTTAGAAGCTTACTAGACTCAAATATCTCCATTATTTATTTTGTGACCATGGCTTTGGTTTCTGGCCAAGCTTTTTGATAAAACCTTCCATTTAATCCATCTAGTCTAGGTGATTTTTCAAGTTTCAATGAAAAATACTTATTCAATTTCCATTTGTTGAAAAGGAGCATCCAAGAAACAAATAATATCACTAAAAAATGATTAGAGTTGAAGGATCTTTAAAATTGTATATTTGAGCTAGTAACCATTTGCTCCTCTATTATATTCTTGTATAATTTATGTGCTCTCTCCTTTAGTAATGCCTAAGATATAATAAAATTGCCTATTGAGTCTATTATGTTATTTATTTTATTTCTATTTCTTTGAGACAGTATTGAGCTGATGAAACACTTAGGATTTTTGTCCCCCTATGTACCCAAGATATCATAGGCCTTTGTCTTAGGAGAAAGCAATGATCATCCAATGCTCTTAAATATTTCTCTAGAGATTATTTTTCTATTTCTAACCACCATTCATCACTTGGATGAATGTAAACTATTTCTTGAACATTTTCTATGATACTGTTTACTTCCTTGAATTGGAAAAACATATCGAAACTAGTGCTCTTTTTTAGTAACTTCTGTTCTTTGTTGTTGTACTCAAGCATCTTTATGCAGGCAAAAGCCTTGAACCCTAAGCCTATTTCCCCTTCCCCTTATTACTGTTTGTAGGAATCCTTTATGATTTGCTAGATAATCATTAAATCTGATGGGAACCTCCTTATTACCCTCTCTTAGATACTTTGAATCATTATAGGAGAGTGATATGAGATATTTTGGTTCCTGAACTTTGCTTTGCTTTTTAGACAGTTTCTTAGCCATACCTCATCAACCAAGATTCTATCTAACTTCTTTCTAATGTTTCTATTTCTTAATTAATTGTTTGTCCAAGGTTAAAAGTTCCCCTTTATGCTTAAGTCTATAAATCCTAGCTCATCTATGTGTTCCTTGAAATCTTTAGAGAAGTTCCTGATGCTTTAATTTCCTTTTGAATTCAGACCAATACATCGTGTTGTTGAAATCCCTTAAGATCATCTATGGATCTTTGACAATATGCTTCATTTGAATCAAAAGCCTCTAAAGCTCCTTCCTTTAGAGCCTGAAGATTGGTCTATAAACAAAATTTATCTTTATGTTTTTTCGTTCTAACTAAAATTTGATCCTTATATGGATGTATTGGTAAATATCATACAAAATTTTAAATTAAATCTTCTTAGAATTAAACATTATAATCACTCTCACATAATGACGATGAATGTGGTTTAAGATAAAAGATCACCTCATTTTGAGCTTTAAAGTATTCTCCTATACTAGTTTTGTTTCTAAAACTCCCAAGTTAAAGCTTTTCTCAATATTCCTTCTTTTTTATTAGTAGTTCTTATAAAACCTAAATTTCCATATTCTCCTGAGTGCCTTTCCTCAAAGAAATGTTTTAACTACTATACTGTTATTATACAAGAACTCTTCCAAAGCTTGTTTCTTATAGGGACTGCTTATTCCCTTAATATTCCTTGCCACTACATTCATAAGGGTTTGTTTTTGTTTGAGGCATTCCCTCTCTTCCTACTCTTGTTGGTCTTTCTTTTTGATAGTTCCTAAAATCTGGCTTCCTCCTTTACTCCCTTGTTTAGAGTATTTAGAGTCATATTTTCACTCTCATTCTTTAGCTTTCTATCTACTTCTCCATTGATAACTCCTTTCTGTAAGTCTCTTCTCTTCCATCGTACTTTTAGATTAGTGATGGATTATTCATATTATCATTGATATGTTCCTGTTTGTAGAAATTTGATGATTTTGATTTTTTGTTGATTTGGATCCAGGTGTTTCTGTAACTTCCTTATCCTTCTTAACCAAGGATTGTTCCTTCTATTTATCCATATTGGTCAACTCATTATATGCCTTTTTTTTAATCTTCTTTCTGTTTTTTTCCACACCTTCTTTTTACTTGATTTGGGTCTCCATTGATATGTTACTCTGACTTCATCCTTAACAACTTATCCTCCTTGTTTAGCGTTAATGTCAGAATGATCTCTTGTAGCTCTTTCCCATTTTTTACATTGACACACAACCTTGTGTAGCCTATTCTCCTCATATATGTCATATATCATCCATGCATAATGAAACTCCCACTTACCTAGCTAATGCACTAAGTGCCTTTATTGACCAATATTCTATTAGTATCCTATGTAGGTTTATCTATACTGAAACATGATCATGGAAGACTCTATCCTTCTTTATGCTTGGTTTTTATGGTTGTAGGAATAAAGGCTTGTTCCAAATATATCATGATCTCGCTTCTAAAACTTCTGTAACATTTGCCTGGCTTATGAATTTAAAGAGCACCAGTTTGTCCTTTAGGAGTAAAACCTTGGATAATTTCTTCAATTTCCAATTCTTCATCACCCATTCCTTCATTATAGGAAAAGCTAAATGCTTCTCATAGAAGAAGCCCGCTATAATCGATCTCCACATCTTTGCACCATCTTTAAGAACTTGGATGTCAGATGCCACTAAGCTCTTACCATCTTCCATTATTGGCAAGGAGTATTGAAGCATTTCACTACACTCCTCTCCCACCACCAATTTCCAACTCAAGCCATTTAAGGCGGGACCTTTTTTTTCTAGGTATGGAGATGCTAGGTTAGGGAAAGGTTTAGGCGACAAAGGTGGGAAAGACATAACTTCTTATATAGTTCTTAGGAAGTTTGTCTCCATTACCAAAAAAGTGTCTGAAGCTTAACAGAGTGATAGATGTTTTCTAAAAGTAGTTATCTTAAAAGGAAAATCGAGGAGGAGGGAATTTGGAAAAGACTAGAAGGACCTCGATGTAAGATAAATCTATAACTTAGGGTGGAGGAAAAGAGAGACAGGAGTTTGTAACTACAGAATTATAGAATTGTTTGAAGGTTAAGGGAAAGGTAATTTGAAACTAGAAAAGAAAGTAGGGAAAATAGTAAGGCAACAGAGATGGAGATGGAGATGAAGAAGAAAAGCTACTCAGATAGAGAGCAAACACAGTTGGTAAAAGCTAGGTTAGAGAGAGAGAGAGAGCAGATATATTTCCTTTCATTTTTTATGCAAATATTTCTATCAAGGGAAAGTGATCTAGAAAATTAATAATATGTCATTAGATAAGGAGGAAAAATAACTATCAAATAAGAAAATTAGTTATTACTCTCATGCTTTTGAAGAGATAATAGATTGTAACATAGAACTTTTTTTTCAAAATTCTTGTAATAAATTTATAATATATTAAATATTATGAAAGGATAAATAGTTTGTAAAACAATGTATTAAATATTATGAAAGGATAAATAGTTTGTAAAAAAATTATTTGAGATGTTATAATTTTAAAAGTAGAATAAAAGAACATTTAACATTATTAAAAAGAGTTGAATGAGAGTACATTTAAATTTTAGATTAAAAAGATTATTAAGTACTTATATTTTAAAAAAACTGGCTAATTTTAGAAGACTTGGAAGAATAAAATCGTAAGAAGTGCATTGTCAAGTCTAACATTTCATCATCTAGTTTAACATAATAGTCAACTTTATAATAAAAGATATCATTTATAATCACAAAATAATTTTATAGTGGTTTAACAAGATGAAGTTAATCAACAAAAAAGGAGCTAAAGGAAAATGTTTCTAGGGGGAAGGCGATCTAAAAATTTAATAATTTGTGATTAGATAAGGAGGAAAAAATAATTAGTTATTACACTCATGCTTTTGAAGAGAAAGCAAATTGACTCAAAGAACATTTTATTAAATTTAATAAAAAGAGCCACATAAATCATTATTAATTTATAATATATTACAAGAAGTTCCATAATTTTTCAATTACTAAAAGAATACAATGAAACTCTTTTTCGTTATAATTATAACTATATTTATTTTTGTTAAAAGAAAAAGGAGTAAAATTGAATATAAAATCTTCTCTAAAGCTATCGGTTTATGCATTTCTTTTCCTTTTGTCTTCAGTAATTGCAGGCCATGTACGGACGCTTAAACAATTGAAAGATACGAAATTCTGAGCAGGTGTATTAGGTGGCTGTCAAGCATGCAAAAGCTGGAATTCCACGTGGGTGCAGGGTCTCTTCGTCAGAATAGATTTTGCCATTGAATTGGATATTGAGACGTCAATAGACGTTGAAAAAGGTCAGGCATAATAGAAAACCAAATAATAAAGACGACCAAGTGACCCCTCTTCATTTCGTTTTTCTTGGATTGTAGCTACGTACGTAATTATTCATTTCCTTCATGGCATTCAAAACTATTGCTTTCACATGTCAAACTTCCTGGCTTATTCAAGTAACTCGTTGTCATTGTCATCATGTGTTTAGTGCTATTGATGAGTTTCATTATTCTTTTTTAGTTTATGCTAGATCTCTAATTTTAGCAAGAATATTAACTAGAAATGGTATGGAATTACGTAATTACACTGTCAATAATTTAACTTCAAAATGAGACATTTACATATTTCAAGATGACTTTTATTTTACAGCACAGAAAGTTCTACAGATCAAGTAGTTGGACAGTTGATCTCTTGGATTAGAGAGCAACTGTTGACAAATGAGTTGCACAAAACCTGCAACATCATAGTTGCTTCTTGGTTTGGGTGAGCCCGCCCCAAGTTTTTGTCCCCTTTCTGGTGCGCAAGGTGATCGCCTATGCATCGAGACAATTAAGGTCTCACGAGATCAATTATTCGGTACATGATTTAGAGCTAGCTGCAGTTGTCTTTGCTCTAAAGATTTGGAGACATTATATGTATGGAGAGACTTTCTAGATTTATACAGATCATAAGAGTTTGAGATATTTGTTGGGTCAGAAGGAGTTAAACTTGAGGCAGAGGAGATGGATAGAGCTACTGAAAGATTATGATTACACTATTGAGTACCACCCGGGGAAATCTAATGTGGTGACAGATGCCTTAAGTAGGAAATCTAATATCAGTGCAGCTCAGATTCAGTTATCAAGGTTACCCAATTTGATTCACTTGAGAGCTCTGAATGTGGAGTTGAATCTGGAGCAGGATAGGTCCTTTATTGCTACATTAAAGTTGAGACCAATGCTACATGACAGAATCAGGAAGGTCCAGGGGATAGATCGCGATATGGTAAAGCTTATGGAGAAGGTGAAGTTGAATCCCGATTCCGAGTTTGAGTTGAGGGATGAGACACTATGGTTGAAACAGAGGCTGTGTGTGCCTAATGTGGATGATCTGAGAAAGGATATTCTTGAGGAAGCTAACATGGCCGCCTATGCTATGCATCTTGGTACTACCAAGATGTATAACACATTGAAGCAACATTTTTGGTGGCTAGAATGAAGAAGCAAGTGGCTGAGTATGTGTCTAGATGTATGACGTGCTAGCAAGTGAAAGCTGAGCATCAGGCTCCAGTGGGAAAATTGCATTCGATGCCCATTTTGGAATGGAAATGGGAACAAATCACTATGGACTTCATTATGGGATTGCCTAAGACTCCAAGGCAGCACGATGCTATATGGGTCATAGTGGACCGGTTAACTAAATCGACCCACTTCTTAACGGTGAGAGAGAATAACTTACTTGATCAGTTGGCCCAGGAGTATGTGAATGAGGTGGTAAGACTGCATAGGATTCCAGTGTCTATAGTATCGGACAGGGATCCCAGATTTACTTCAAGGTTTTGGAGGAGCTTTTAGTCTGCTATAGGGACTAAGTTGAACTTCAGTACAACATTTCATCCTCAGATAGACGGACAAGGTGAGAGGACAATCAAGACTGTTGAGGATATGCTTAGAGCTTGTGTATTGGAACTTAGAGGACCTTGGGATCAATACATGGCATTGATAGAGTTTGCCTACAACAACCATTTCCACAGTAGTATCGGAATGGCACCGTATGAGGCACTGTATGGTAGAAAATATCGGTTGCCATTGTACTGGGATGAAGAGGGCTTGAGAATGGTTGAAGGCCCAGAGTTGATATAGACACAGTGGACAAGGTGAAGTTGATTCGAAGCCGAATTAAAGTAGCTCAGGATAGACAGAAGAGTTATGCGGATCAACATCGACGTGATATGAAGTACAGTGTGGGAGATAGAGTATTGATTGAGCCAAGTTTGTCTTATAAATTGGCTGCATTTTTATAAGTGTTAATGAACTTTTTGACTCCTAATTGATGATTTTTTGTGCTTAAATTGATTCCCTGTGATTAGCTCATATGAATTGCAAATTGTTAGTAAAGTTGTTGTGAATTGATCTTAATTGCATTATAATTTTCCCAAGGACAATTGATGCTACAAATTGTGATTTAATTGTAGGAACACAAAGGAGTCAACCAAGAAGTCAACAGGTCGTGAGCAATCACACGTCGCGGTGCATCAACAGAACAAATCACACGTCGCGACGTCCATCAATTTACACGTCGCGGCGAGCCAGTCAAGATCACACGTCGCGACGTCCATCAATTTACACGTCGCGGCGAGCCAGTCAAGATCACACGTCGCGACGAGAATTAATTTACACGTCGCGGCGAGCCAGTCAAGATCACACGTCGCGACGAGAATTAATTCACACGTCGCGACGTCCAGTCGGATACCCGAACCATAAATAGAAATTATCTCACTGTTCCGACCCGGCCCGCCTCGGTTCTTTAAATATTTGCCGAATTAGGTCATTGAGGGGGGCGGCAACACTATACAGACACCAACACTTCATACACCGTCGACACACTCCACACTACACACCACACAACGCCGAACACACTCACTCATTCGGAAGCCGCCAGAGACATCTCAGCAGTCATCCTCACATGCGATCATCATCCTCTTTCATCAGGCTCTTCACCATCATTCAGCCGTCAGTCTCTGGAGCCATGGTTAGCGTCGGGATTCCAGCATTGATGGATATCGTCGGAGTTATGCGTGGCTAGGGTTTCCGATCCTCTTGAAGATGTAGCGTCGGCTTGAGTTCACGGGCTTCAAAGGGGAGTTTCATTTATTGTCTGAAAGTTTAGTTATGTTATTGTAAAACTGTGGTTGCAGATTACAGTAGTATGATTAGATTAGCATGATTAGGGTTTAATCATGTGTTGAACAATATTTTGCGATTTGGATATGGATTATGTAGAACTTTTGTGCTTAAATATATGAGG
>JANIJF010218392.1:0-10031 GCA_024520955.1 Erythroxylum bequaertii | reverse complement strand
TAATGGAAGTCATCTGAGAAGTTTACTAAAAATGAATAGTAGAGAGTTAAATTTTGATCTGAACTTCCATGAATTTATTGTACTGATTTAGATAGATTTTGACAAAATTGTCTTCATGAAAGTTGTAGATCTTTCTTTTAGCTTTCCATTGATATAAAGTTTGTAATTTTTGAAGTTCTGGATCAAAAGTTATGGAGTTTAGAAATTGAGATTTCGGTGAAGAAGAAGAAGTGGAAATGCACCGTCGTGCTGACTTTTGAGATTTTAGGCACAATGCACCGTCGTGCATAAGCACGATGGTGAATTTTGAGTATAGCAAAAATGCATCGTCGGTGACTTTGGAGATGAAGGGCAATTTGCACCGTCGTGCTTTTGAGATGTTTTCCTTTTACTGAACAATCTTGCTTCTTTTGACATAACTTCTTCTCTAGACATTCAAATGACTTGATTCTTGAACCAATAGATTCCTAACATATTTTTCTATCTCTCCACAAAAATTTGTAGCATTCTGAATTGATCTGAAAGAGATTGGTCAAATGAAAGTGTTGGAATTTGTTGGAACTATGTAAATAGGATTATTTTACTGAACATACTTCAGTATTTTGATTATATTTGGATCTATAGGATTCGAAATGAGATGATTTTTTATTTTGAGTAAACTAGAGATATAGGCTTACAAATTACCTGTGGAAGTCGAATTGATATTCAGTCTCTAAAATGTTCAATTTCTAGATGGAATTTGTACATAATATACTGTTTTTGAATAAGAACAACCCAAAAATGTTTGAGCTATATCTTCCAAATTACTGAACCAAATTGAATGATTTTGGTGTCAATAGAAACATAAGACATAGGAGAACATTTCTATAGAAGAGAGTATGACCAAATTACATCATTTTCACTTTCTAATTGAACATGAACTGTAGACTCGAAAGTGTGTCTTGGAAAAATCTGAAAGTAATCCAATAAGAAATGAATTGTGTTTTCAATGGTTTTAGTGAAGTATAAACCTAAGTATAAATTATACTTAAATGAGTTTTGATATGAGAATGATTTTGTGATGAAATTGATGGAAAGATACCTAGGATTGTCATGATCATGCATTGTACATATTTTATTTCATACGTGTGCATTATTAAACACTTATAATTGTCCAAATTGTGATATATGTGTATGTTATTTGATATAGAGGAGCAACTTGAACGTCAACCTTAAGACGTTGCCGGAACTTCCAGGTATTAGCCTCGGGAGCAACTTGTGAGGAACCTAGACGGTCTCACTTAATTACTTGTTTGCTTAAATTATGATTGAAATGATTGAATGAATGTGTCTTGATTGTTGATTCCGGACAATGAAGGTCCGATGACTATGATATCGTAATGTATATTGAAGTGCTGCTTGAATGTGAATGTGACGAACTATGTGCTTCATATTATGATTGATGGATTGTGATAGATGCATTCCATTTATGAATGCACAATCAGATAATGGAAGTTATGACCTGAGTAGCCACCGAAAAAGAGCTTAAAGCTCAAAGTGTGAAAAAGAGCCTTGAGCTCAGAAAATGATTAAGAGCCTAAGGCTCACTATGTAAAATGAGCCTTGCATCCTCATCAGATAAGGGACAGTTATCAATGAGCCCGGTATCTAAAATGAATACGGGACAGTTTAGGCACTCGATTACAATAACGAAATAATTGGAAAGGAGTCTCATGAGCATTCCATATGCATTCTTAACAAATATTTTGATTGTTTGAAAAGCCAAATTGATTCGCTCTTAAATGTAAATGTGATATGTGATACTTATCCAAAAATGAAAAATTGTGAATTATATGGTATGTGACATGTTGTGTTGTATGAATTGAGTGAACCATCGACGATGGTTATCTCATTGAGTTCGCAAAACTCACTAAAATTGCAACGTTAACTTTTCAAGGCCGAGAGACGACTCTAGCTATTGAGAGGCTTTACCAACCATGTAGATTGTAATTTGGGAAGAGAAGTCATGGCTCAAAGGTCGGTCAGCTGAAATTTTTGGACAGATTAGATAGATTTTTGTATATTTTCCTCTTTCACATAACACTTTTATATTAGGCTATGATGATATACATGTAGGGAATGTTGAAAGACACATTGTAGACTTTCGGTTTTTATGAAATAAAATGAGGAAAAAGTTGGTTTTTAAAATATTGTGAGTTTCTTATGATGCTTTATAAGTAAATAAAGATATGATGCCATGTGAAGTGAATGTAGTGATTGATCGTAGCGCACCATTAACATAGGATATGTACTGAAATATCCTAAGGGTGTTCCATTACGTACCCTACAGTAAGAGGGCGCCACACTTAGATACCTATATGGTCCCTCATCATTAGGGACCTTGGTATCCCAAAACATAATTTTTTATTTAGATACCTGGATGTGGATTATACATGTAATCTGTTAAATAGGAAAAGCATAACCAACACTTGCAAATTTTTATTTATGCATTAGATCAAGGTTTAGAGAAAAATAAAATTCAATTGCTTTACCAACTATGAAATCCGAATATGTGGTGGCCAAAAGTTATTACGCACAAATTATATTGCATAGACAAAAAATTAAAGACTTTAGTATGAATCTTATCAAGATACCTATTAGGTGTTACAACACTCATTCTATATTCCTTAAAAAGAACCACGTTAAACACTCAAAAACTAAGCACATATAAACTAAATATCAGTTTATTATAGATCATATGCTAAATGGAGATATTAAACTCAAATTGTTGACATATTACACCAATCAATTGATATTTTCACTAACCAATAAGTGAGGATAGGTTTTGTATAATTTGGAGAAAATTAGGTAATGATTGACGAGAACTATATAAGATAAGGATCCCTTTAAATGTCTTAACTCATCTTTACTAGTACTTAGTTGATCCATTAAGTGTTTTAATGTTTTAGTTTAAGTTTTGAGATCGATTATTAAGTTTTTATATCAAACTGTTTGACCTGTATTATAGTGTGGTTAACCAATGCCCTGAAGAATTTTGTTTATTTTGTAAGTTTTTCTATAGTTTGCTCACTTCTCTTATTAACTACTTAATTATATTGATTGATTAGTATCTTTTAGTGGTAAACCATTGTAGCTTTTTTAACAGTAATTTTATTGACCAATATAATGTGTTTTAAAACAATATAAAATTACAACTTTCTTCTCTCTCTGGAAATTCCTCAACATAACTTTCTTGTAGAAACTACATTCTTGCCACCTTCTCACCACTTTCAAGCATCCACCTTCACCCATTTCATCTTCTTTTTGCCAAACATAAGAGGGATTTTTAGAGCATTTCATCGGCACCCATTTCTTCAAGTTTTGAAGTTCTCTAGCGACTATTCTCTCTCCTCTAGCATCCCTTCGGCAAATCTCAGGCAACATTAGTAGCTTATAAGGACTCCTCTACACTATAGGATTCAAATTTATATCCAACCTCAGTTCATCCAATTTTATTTAAGGTAAAACCTAAAATCCTTTAAATTGGGGTTTTTAAAGAATTCATGATTTTTCTTTAAATGATTGATTAATTTACCTTATTTTCATGCATTTAAATGTGTTTGTGCATTCAATTCCATAAGATTGCATTTAGCTTATATCAAATTACAAATAGGGTAAGTTATAGTTTTATAATGGGTTTCTTCAATTACTTTTTTAAAATTTTAAAATTGAAATTATATTACCTTAACAAATGTTATTACATAACTCCTTACGAAGAATCATACTAGCTACAATAAAACAAGGTAACTATTAAACCATTATCTATAGATGAGTTATAGCAGAAAACATTACAAGGACCACTGCCTTTTTACTTCATATGTAATTAATCCTTATTTATCATTAGCAATAATAGCTGCTTGGACCCAATTCATAATATGTTCTCCAAGTTTCCGATTACTCACTTCCACACTTTTATAAATTCTTCTCTCCATATAGAGTAAATGAGAGTATGAGAAGTAGTCCTAATAATCACTCCATTTTGTTGACCATGTTTCATACACCTTATAATTAAATTGAAAGTTTCCATCCACTCAGAAGTGTACCGATGTAGTTGCAACATGACCATTAGCTAGCTTTATATTGCCTTGCTATATTGACATTCAATGAAAAGATGGTTTCTGCTTTTATTCATCTACTTACAAAGAATGCAAATGGGGTCAAATTCTCTAAACCATCGATCTTTTGTTCTTAATCGATGTTTAATCACCAACCAGGTAAAAAATGCAACTTTGGGGACTAAAATAGATTTCCAAGTGACTTTGAACCAGGGCACTACCTCCGTCATATGAACCATCAGTTGGTGACAAGATCTGTTATTGAACACACCACTGGAATGGGGCAACCAGGCAATGTTATCTTTCCTTTGTCTTGCAGAAACATTGGGTAAATGTTCTGCGAATAAATGAAAAGCTCTAAATGTTCCAACCCATTCACCATTATGTATAAGTACTGACACTTTATCATCAAAAGGAATACAATTTTTGATCCTATACAACTCACTTATGTGAATAAGAGGGCTAGAGTTGGTCCAATTATTGTACCATAGCCATATGTCCTCCCCATCACCCAACATATGTTTGATATAGGGATATATAATGTCTCACAAGATAAGTAAATGATTGAATATCCATGAAAATTCCTTGGATTGTTGGAGTTGTCAGAAATTTAGGTTATGAAGATTATATTGATTAACCCATTGGATCTATAATGTTGTGTTATCTGTAAATAAATGCCAAACCCTCTTGAATAACAATACTTTCTACATTTGAGCAATAGGAATAAAGCCAAGACCCCTATTTGCTTTGGCATTGTTATATCAAACCATTTCACCTTGGATTGCTTGCCATTCTCAACTTTCCCTGACCATAAAAATTCTTTTAAGATTCGATCCAGCTCTTTGATGACCCTCTTAGTTAGAACTAGGTGTGCCAACCAATGGATATGCATATTGTTCCACATTCAATTTTACTGAACTAATTGAATGATTTCAATCTAGAAACTTATAAGGAAATTGAGAATTTTTTAATTAGTACAATTATAGGTTGCTTACATAAAATTGAAATTATTTCAAACCTTGCTTTAGTTTTCTAGGTTTGACTGAACTTTTTCATACCTAATTTTATCATAGTTCATTAAAATATCTTAATTTTGATTTTTTAATCAACTCTACATACTTTGTAATTTATTTTTCATTTTTCTTCATAATTGCACTTGTTGCATAAAAGGGAAATTAAAGATAGTGAAGTTGATATTTTAAAAATTTATTGAAATGATTTTCTTACAGGTGGCCTTGGAACTTTAACTCAATAGTATCCATTACTTTTTAGGTTTTGTTCCTTCAATTGCTTCACACCTTTTATTCTTTTGGAAAGAACAAGAGGGTACTCAAATCTAATGTTTAGGAAATTTAATCAAGCTTAAACTAACTCCACCCCTCCTAGGAATTGGAGGACTCTAGAGAGATACCTAACTCCTCCACCTCCTAGGAATGGGAGGACTCGAGAGAGATACCTAACTCCTCCACCTCCTATATGGCTTTCCATTTATGAGTATAAGTATTTTGAAATTCACTCTCCTTAGTTTACCATTTATGCTTTCTGCAAGTTACATAAATATTTTTCCTTTCTCCATCCTGTCTAGAATAATTTGAAGTGTACGATCTTATATAGTTTTTCATTGATGAAGAGTAAGAATCTCTACTTACAAAGACTTTTCATCAACCTATTATGACCTTTGACCTCGAGTAATTCTAGATGACACTCACCTATTCTCTAATTTCCAAGTTATAAGCATTAATCTAACTAATGATCTAATTAATGAAATCCTTGGAATTCCTTTACTTGAATGTCAATCATAAATGATTTACTAAATATTGTATACATCCTCATTCTGTGTCAACTCAAGTCAAAAAAAATCTTTGGATTAAATTATTTATCCAAAGTTACTAGGAAGTCTAATGACATTCATGGTCTTAATAATATTATTAGATTTCATCATCTTTTCATAAAATATATCTTTGTTTCTTCTAGTGGCCTTTCTACATTTCTAGGTTATAATGACTTTGGTTCCTCTTCATCCTCATGGTAGGAGAGAACATTCACCTTGTTATGAAACACCATTTGGAAGGATATAAATAGCAGAAGATTCAAAGATATGAAAGAAGGGAAATACCAACTTGTAAACAAAATTGTTAACTAGATCAGAGCTACCATCTATGTTAAAAATATATGGCACATTTTTTCCACTAATATGAAGAGTAGATGGGAACTATAGTTCAACTCAATATATTGATATAAGACTGTCACTTGTAATGTTTCATCACTCCTTGAATCTTCAGTTATTTTGTAAATTGAATGAAGGCTAGAACTCATTATAATTTTTTTTGAAAATTAACTCATTGTAATGTTGATATAACTTTGCCTATAATTAATACAATATTTATTTTTCAAAAAAATAAATAAGAAATAAAATATTTAATATTCGTTAATCTTTATCCTTATCTTCCAACATTTTTACTCCCGCTTGTTAAAGATGACATTGATTTTGATTTCTTTTTCTATTATGTTACCCTCATTTGTATGGGTTACCAATTGGTTTTTTTTATAATCACATAACTCAAACATATCAGCAGTAGTAGCTACAGCCGCAGCAGGTTATATCCTATATGAGCTTCCTTATAAGGCATTGGTTCTAATGAGCCTTTATTTTGACACTCCATTGGGCTACCTATAGATGATAAGGTTATAACCTCATGAAACATGGATCTCCACTCAATGATTGCCTAGTAGCTAATGAGTATCAACTCACTCAACTATAACGTAATCTTGACTCTTTTTTGAGACCTTAAGATGCATCGTCTTGATGACTTATATCACTTGATTAACTATCACTTTCCTCCCCCAGGTAGTTAATTTTTATAAGTTTCCAAAGAGGGGAGCGAAATTTAATGATATTGGATTCAAGGGGAGTATTAGATGTATATATATTCTATTAAATATTAGATGTGGTTGAAAATTGAATAACTATTGGATATGTTTGATAATTGAATATATTTGTATCATACCAATTTTCTTTTGTTGTTGTGTTGAAAATTATCATGATTTTTCTTGTAATATTTTCGTGTATGAATTAAGGGGGAGTTAATGATAATATTGTAAATATGTACACTTAATTTCATCATTGCCTTTTATAATATCATAAAATATTTTATCAACATCAAAAAGGGGAGATTGTTAAACCAAGGTAGGCTCAAATCAATGTTTTGATGATAACAAAATTAAAGTACCACTAACAAGTTTTATATTTTATAAAAGCAATATGAGAGAAAATTATAACCATGTATATATCAAAAGAATTTTTATAAGGTTTGATAGTTGTAGTTTATATTATGCTTTGGTAGGTATTTTAGTATGTTCATAGGTGTTGATTCGATGATTATTGCATGTTTAGGTTTATAATTATGTTAATGTGATTGTTTGTTTATGTTTTAAGTGTTCTGTGATTTAGGGCATGATTGTGGACCTTATTCTTGTGTTTTTTGAGGTGTTTTGATGTGTTTGTTAGTGAATGAAACCGGATAAATGAAGATTAAAGGAAGCTGGAACATGTTTAGGCTAAAAGGAAGGGTTACGATCGTGACAGAAGATCTTTATGTTGTGTCATGATCATGACAAACACTCGCCAGACCCGGGGTTGTTGATTTGTTTTGATATTTTAAGGGTATCTGTGGACAATATGACTTGGGTAAGACCTAAATTTAACCCTAAGTCATACATTAACTATTTAAGAACATAAAGAGACCCAAAAACACCTAGACTCCATCTTACGGAATTAAGAAAGAAGAAAGGAAGAGCAAAACGGGAGAAAGAGGAGAAGCAGTTGTCCAGTTAACTCTAGACCAGTCCAATCAAGTTTGTTCTCTCTTTCTTTTGTTTATTTCCTTTATCTTGATGTATGAAATGGGATTGAGAATTTTGTACATGTTGATGTTCTAATTTTATATTAGGATTTTTTTCTTGACTTATTTTGTGACTTGATTATTTTTTATTTCAATGAAATGTTTTGGGTATTATGATATTTATGTTTGCCTATACTTTGATAATAAATTAACAGAGTGAGTTGATAGTAATTTAATTAGGTTAGGTAATGAGAGTTAACAACCAAATAAGTCACGTAAATATCAAATCAAAAATTATACGAAGAGAGATCTTGTGTGAGAATCCGATTATCCGATAGATAGCTTAAAAACTACTTGAAAACATTAGGTTGTTTTGTTAATCAAGAGATTGCAAATCTAGAATTTTAGAATCAATTATGTATTATTAATTAGGTTTAAATGACTAGGTCGTGAGAGAGACTAATCAACCCTTCAAAAATCTGGGATAGATATCGATTGAATAAAAAATGGTTAACGTAGCAAAATGACAATAGAATGAATCTTATACTTTCATAATTGATCATTATTGTTTTATTATGGCAACTCAATTGTTAAGTGGTTAAGTGCTCAATTTGATTTGATTGTGCTAATTTCTGAATTTTATTTCCACTCAACTCATATTTGATTGCTTAATTTTTTGATTATTTTTGTTTTCATTTAAATAACATTTTTAAACCTTAGACAAAGTTAGGTTCATTTAGTTTTAGCTAGTTCATCATGGGATCGACACCTGAATTACTGCAAGTTTATGATCTGTATACTTGCGAATATTGAGAATTTTACAATAGGTAAAACTTGCTCGACAAAGTTAATAAGGAAAACTTGAAGTTTGCATCTTTAGAAGTGAAGATCAAAGTGAAAGACAAAGAAGGTCAAGTCATATCATGGAAAGACAAAGAAGGTCAAGTCATATCATGGTTCTAACTGATTGGTAATGTTTATTGTACTTTCTCTTAGTCACTTCAATAATTTTGAAGGTTCACCATGCATAAACACATCATCATTTTAATTAATTGCATGAGTCGATTTATTCATCAAAAGAAGTTTTAATTTTAAAGAAAAAACTCTTGAACATGAAAACATTCTCTAGGAAATATTTTTAGAAGTATTTGCTTTAAGATAATGAATTTTGACTATTATAAGTTATTAAAATCATGATTTGTGGGTATTATGGGCTATTGGTCTTAATATAGATTAAAGTTGTCAAAATTGATGCACTGAGACTTTTAACAATATTGGTTGACATATTGATCAAACAATGTATTACATTGGTCAACCAATATGACATTAGTTGACCAATGACTAGTGGCTACTAAATATTTGTATTCAACGCATATTGGTTTACCAATATGCTACACTAGTCGACCAAATTGATATATAATGACTAGTTTTTTACTCTATGGATAGTTTGGGTTCTGAAACACTATAAATACATATCTTTTTCATTGTTTATTACATCAAAAGAATTTAAGTGTTTTATACACATATTTCTAATGTTTATTAAGCATTTGGGATTTTTTTTCTCTCATTTTGAGTGAGTGAGCCATTTATCTTTACCAAACTAATTAAGTGATATTTTTTAAGTTGTTAATTCTTTTGTGAGTGGGGTTACTCTTCACCATAAAGAAAGATTGTTAGAAGATTTACTCTTTACTAGTGTAAAATAAGATTTTTTAATAAGGTTCCTCTTTACCTTTGGAAAGAAAAGACTTGGTAGAAATTTTAAGAAGTTTCTTACAAAGTGGATATAAGAAAGGGTTATTTTTCGAATCACTATAAATCAATTTGTATTTCTTCTTCCCTACATACTTCCAATTATTACTTGATTGTGCTATTGATTTATATTAAGTTATTTTATTATTCATTATCAAATTTTATCTGTTAATTATAAAACCCAATTCACTCCTTTTATTAGGTGCCATTAGGAACCAACAACTAAAAGATTCAATGAGCTTATCTCTAAGATTCTATACAACTCTAATGTTAAGTCAAAACTGACTTTACGTATTGATTAAGTTTTGATGATAAACAAAGAGAAAGTGAAAATGAAAAGTAG
>JANIJF010218369.1:0-10034 GCA_024520955.1 Erythroxylum bequaertii | reverse complement strand
GTAGATAGACTGTTTCTACATGAAAAGAACTGGTAATATGTAGTTTTACTCCTAACTAGTAGATAGGTTGTTTATAAATGACCTACATGAAGGAATATTTATACTTAATCAATCTGAATCAATTTTCCTAATCTTGAATTCAATCTAAATTTTTATATTTACATATTTTCTCGCCCACTTAAATTAAATTAAGATAGACTGAGTCAGTTTATCAATTTTGGGATGAATGTAAAAGGTATTACTTTCTTAAAATAAATACACAAAGAGTACATGGTGTAATAAAACTGGCCAAGTAAGACCTTCGCTTACCAGTTTAGTGGTCCATTTAATGGGCCCCATAATGCACCACCTTGTGAGCCCATGTAATTCAATGAAAATTCACATAATTCTCCAACCCAATTTCAAATCCAAACTCAACATAATCCCTATTATCTTAATTGCAATTTTCATAATAATATGTCACTTACCTAACATTAAATTTGCTAGAAATGGAGATATATGAAAGATCCAATCAAGTCATTGTCAGTGATGGACATATTCTTCCTATTTCATCCACTGGTACCTTATCTTATTTCATCTACTAGTTCCTTATATCACTACTAATCTTTTATCTGTTGTAAAATTTGTCACTGATAATTCCTGTATTATTGAATTTAATTTATCCGGTTATATTGAGAAGTACCTTAAATCCAAGATGTTGCTTCTTGTGGGCTCCATTCATAACAACCTCTACCTTATGAAGATTCCAATGCACTTCACAAACTTAGTTGCTCTCATAGCTGACTTCACTTCAATTAACTCGTGACATCAATGCCTTGGCAGTCCATATCACTCCACCATACCACCCTCGCGGGTCACGAGCTCGGATATCACCGTCGATATCGAGTTCGGGTCTTGCGGGAGTGGGATGCTACAGAGCAAGAGAGTTGGGTCTCAAAAACGGGATCCAACAACCGCGGTCTAGTGAATGTCAGTAGGACATTGTAGAAACTGAGAAACTTTGTTGACAGCAAATTGAATGTCAGGGCGAGTAAGGCAAAGATATTGTAAAGCACCAACAGTACTCTGATATTTAGTAGGACCGAAAAGAGGAAGAGTGGGTGTGATTGGTATGGGTACAAATTTGGATTGATCTAGGCCAATGCAATGTAGTAGTTCTTTGGTGTATTTAGTTTGTGTGAGTAAAAGGCCATTTGTTGTGTGGGTAGCTTCAATACCAAGAAAACAATGGATTGGTCCTAAGTCTTTGATGGAAAAGTGTTAAGATCTTGAATAAGGGTGGTGATGCATGAGGGTGAAGAACCCATAATCAAGATATCATCAACATACACTAAAAGAAAGGTAGTATTAGAGGGGGTATTATAAACGAAAAGTGACGTGTCAGATTTAGTGGAGACAAAGTGAAGTTCATGAAGTTTTTGACTGAGGCGATGAAACCAAGCACGAGGGGCCTGTTTGAGACCATAGAGAGCTTTATGGAGGCGACAGACGTACGAGGGGTGATGTGTATCTAGGAAGCCAGGAGGTTGAGTCATAAAGACTGGTTCTTGAAGATTTCCATTAAGGAAGGCATTATTGACATCGAGTTGACGAATTTGCCAATTTTTGGAGATTGCAATAGTAAGGATGAGACGGATGGTAGTGGGTTTGACAACGGGGCTAAAGGTATCTGTATAATCTATACCAGGAGTTTGATGATAGCCTTTGGCAACAAGACGAGCTTTATAGCGATCAAGAGTTCCATCAGAATTTCGCTTTGTGCGAAAGACCCATTTACAACCAACAAGATTGACATTTGGTGGTGGAGGGACAAGAGTCCATGTGTTGTTGCGATGAAGAGCTGTGAACTCGTCAAGCATGGCTTGACGCCAGTGCGGAAACTTGTTAGCTTGAGTGAAAGAAGTGGGATCAGGTTCATTAGGATTTTGTGTGTGGGTGGAGTAAGTTACATAATCAGAGAATATGCGAGGTATACGAGTTTGATCACGAGTTCGGGTTACCATGGGATGATGTGGTAAAGTTGGTGGAGTGGAGGAAGTTGGTGAGGTGGTAAGTGGAGGCATGGGTAGAGGTAATGAGATGGACGATGAAGGACTTGAGACAGGAGAGGAAGAGTGAGATGAACTAGTATATGGAAAGTCATTTTCAACAAAACGAACATGACGAGAGATATATATTTTAGATGTGGTAGGGTCAAGGCAGCGATAGCCCTTGTAATTAGGAGAATACCCGAGGAAGACACATTTTGTAGACTTTGGTTCGAGTTTGTCTGAACGTGTGGACCCAATGAAGGGAAAGCAAGTGCACCCAAAGACTCGAAGGTGAGAAATGTTTGGTTTTGTCAGAAACAGAATTTCGTGGGGGGATTTGTTATGGAGAACAGGGGTTGGTAATAGATTTATGAGGTAGGCAGCTGTAGAGAAGGCTTCATACCAAAAAGTTTTAGGAAGGGAGGCATGAATTAGAAGTGTGAGACCAGTTTCAGTAAGATGACGAATTTTACGTTCGGCGATCCCGTTTTGTTGTGGGGTATGAGGACAGGAAACACGATAAGTAATGCCATGTGTAGTAAGAAAGTTAGCGAACAGACCTTTGACAAGTTCAGGAGCTCCATCGCATTGAAAATTTTTTATAGAGGTCGAAAAAAGATTTTCAGAGTGAGATTTGAATGTCTGAAAACGAGTAAGGGCTTGAGATTTGTGAGTTAAAGGATAAATCCATGTATATCGACTGAAATCGTCAACAAAAATGATAAAATAACGAAAGCCAGAGAAGGAAAGAGAGGAAGATGGTCCCCAAATGTCACAATGGATAAGTTGTAGTGGCTTATTTGAAACACGAGAAGATAAGGGAAAAGAAAGACGAGTACTTTTTCCTTGAAGACAAGAAGTACAATGTTTTATTACATGAGGTTTGATATTTAAAAGGGGAGATAACCTAGATAGTGTAGCAGGACAGGGATGTCCAAGACGCTGATGCCATAATTGAATTGGAGTAGCGGTTGTGTGGAAAGCAATCGAATTTGTGAAATTGACTGGAATCTTCAATGGGTAAAGATTATTGTGTATTGTACCCTCGAGAAGTGGTATCCTGGTGTGGAGATCCTTCACAATATAACCAAACGGATTAAATTCAATGATGCAAGAATTATCCTTAACAAATTTAGCTACAGAAAGTAAATTGGCAGTAAGATTGGGAACAACTAAAATGTCATTGAGGTGAAGGGTTCTAATGGGAGTAGAGAATTTGAGATTACCAGTAGAGGAAATAGGAAGAGTTTGTCCATTACCGACAAGTACTGTATTTGGACCATTGTATGGTATTGAGGATTCGACAAGTTGAGGGTCAGGAGTCATGTGGGTTGTAGCACCAGTGTCGGGTAGCCATTCTGCAAGGGTGTTGGAAGTGACGGTTGAGGGATAAGAAGATTTTGTGATGTCGAGAGCAGTGAAAGCAGTGGATAAATTATTAGGGTCTGTGGGATTCGGAAAAGGACAATTTCGAGATTCGGAATATCGAAAACGACATTGTGCAGCAATATGTCCCCATTTCCAACAAATTTGGCATTTAGAGGAAGGTTTATTGGACCTAAAATGGTTATAAGACTGGTTTTGCTGGTAGTTGTGGGTTGGGCTGGGCTTGGGTGAATAGTGGTTAAAAGGAACTGACCCAGTTGAATGAGACCAATGCCCAAAGCCAGAGGGCCCAATCGGCCCAAATCCATTTCCATAAGTAGTCGGCCCACGTGGAGAACTTTGGCCATTAGGGTTAAAAGTTGGGGGATTTCTGCGACCTCCTCCTCTCCTCGGTCTGGAGCCGCCGCGTCCGAAGGTCTGTGGAGAGGGTGAATGGCTAGACAAGGAGGCGGCAAGGGCAGTATCCGATGACGGAGCGGAGTGGAACGAGAGCAGTCGCTGTTCGTGGATGAGAAGTTTTGCCCGAAGTTCGCCGAAGGAGATGCTGGAGTCGCGATTCTCCACCGCCGTGATGAAGGACTCAAAATCTGCAGGTAAACCATTCAGAGTAAAAAGTATTAGGTCAGAATCGGATATTGTATCACCTATAGCTGCTAGTTCTTCTGCCGTAGTTGAGATAGTCATAAGATATTCTGTAATCGATTGTTGTCCTTTTTGTAGGGTATGAAGTTTTCGTCGGAGCAGAGAACGTTGGGAGCTAGATTGCTGCATGAAGTGTTGCTCTAGATTGAGCCAGAGATCACGGGCTGTGGTACATCCAATGGCAAGACGGGCAGTGGAGGTTGATAGAGATGCGGTGAGAAAGCAGTAGACAAGTCGATCAAATTTCTGCCACCTGAGGTATTCTGAAGATACAGCATCTGAAGTGACAGAGGGTGGGGAAAGTGATCCATCGATGTACCCAATGAGATAAGAGGTAACAAGAATGACATGTATTTGGTTTCGCCAGATGAGGTAATTGGAGGAATCCAATTTTGTAGTTAGGAAGTTTGTAATCTGATTGAATAGTAATGTGGGGGAATTCGGATTAGCCATTTATGATATTGGTGAATTACTGGTTCTGAAAAAAACGGGGATGGTTTGTGTGTTGATTTCTGCTATTTGTGTATGCAAGCTCAGATGTTTTTGTGTATTGGTTTTGCTGTTTGTGTATGCATTGTAGGTGTTTGAGAAAAAGATTGCTAGCTTGAAGATGTAGCTCGGTAATAGGATTAGTGTATAGGCTCTAATACTATGAAAGAATAGAATAAAGCAAAAGATATGTAATTGTATTGTATTGATTGTGTATTGTTGAATAGCTTTTATAGGTATTTATACATGTGTTTTGGTATCTGATAATAATAACAATTGAGATATGCAAGATAAATAAGATACACAAAATAAAATTAAATTAGATACATATTAAATGGAAAAGATCATTTCTGATATGAAGATCTGTAAATGTTTATCAAAGCCAATTCACCTAATGAAACTTCATATGGAAAGTGTCAAGCAAGTGTCCCTCTTCACGTCATGCACACAACAAAGCTAGCCATATCCAAGATACAGTCTATAAGAACATGATCAAACATCTTTTCATGGGTAGTACAAAGGATATACTCGTATCTATCACAGACTCAGAGTATATAATATGGTGCTTTTACTGATCAAACATCTTTTCATAGATAGTACAAAGGATATACTCCATGTAGTAAAAGCACCATATTATGTACTCAAGCACCATATTATCTACTCTGAGTCTGTACTATCCATGAAAAGACGTTTGATCATGTTCTGTAGAAGACATGCATGAAACTGTGGGGTAGGATATCTTATTATCGTTGATAGTCAGTCCTAATCAGAAACTTGAGGGTGACGATGATTACATAGAACGTATTCTCAACCAGATGGTTAGGCTTAATTTGGCAGGACGGTTAGTAATGAAATAAAATCTAATATAATATTATTTTATTATTTAAGAACGGAGTTTATAATAAAATAAAATAGAAGGGAAGAGTTTCACATTTCATCTTATTATATTCTGAAAAGTAAAAATAAATTACCTCTAATTTAAAAGATTTATGATAGAATATAAAATAATAAATATGTATTACTTAACATATCTTCAATAATTTTTTATAATACCGATTATACCATCAGCCTTAACAACAAACAGCAAGACAATATATCTCATTATTTCTATTCATTATTATTATACATATATTATATTCTATTTCATTTTTCTTCCAAATGATATTTTACAGTATTACATTATGAACCTTTCTATTATTCCCAAACAACAATTTTCTAATATTATATCTATTTACATTTTATTCTATTAAAAACTTTACGTTCAATTAAAGATAACTTTAGTTTGGCTTTATTCTTAACTATATATATATATATATACACACACAACCGATTTATCATACACGAGAACGTTGCAATTAATAAAAATTGATTATTACTCGTTTAGACATAACTAAGTAACGAGTTAAAATAACACTCGTTGTATGTTAAACATGATGTTTGTTGTTTATTTCACTCCCCTCATTAACATTCTCTAGTTACTCGTGAATAGATATGCCATGGATATAATAAGATAAATCATTACAGCTTACAAATAAGTGTAATGATGTCTTCTTGTTGGTCTTCCTGAATCAGGGGTGTGACATCCTACCCCTATATAGCTATTACCTTGAAATCCCGAGTCCTCGCGAAATGTATTCTCAGTTTCTATTGCTTAATTTGCTACAAGATATTTCTCTTCAGTGCCTATGTTCCTGACTGCCCGTTTAGTATGAAAAAATCCTAATTTGCTCCCAGTGTCTGTATCAGACCAGAAACCTTTTTTTTCTTATCAATTTATCACAGATTGTAAAATCATTCGTAATTAATACTGAAAGACCATAATGTTAAGATGAAAATCATAAATGCAGTAACACTTTGCAATATGCTAAACAAGTAAACAGTAAACACAATCGCAATGGAGACGTTAAACGAACAAAAAACCTGAAAAGCTCATATCTCTTTAAGTTCCCAGCACACTAACAAGAAAGCTCAAAAAGCTCTCAACAGTTAACAAAAAGAATAAACATTAGCTCTAAACTATAGACGAATTAATAATGTTGTTTCCGCGACGAAGCAACTTGAAACCAAAAGTGTTAGACTTCGTATCCCAAAACAAACCAATTTCATCTCCAGGAGCCAGAACCCTACAACGAATCACCTCATTAAACCCTAGATGATACGTTTCACTAGGTCCATTCTTCACGTAAACATTCTCACCCTGATGCCTCTTGATTAAGTTCTCATCAGTGTAGTCTATAATTGTGACAGGGAACATGTTATTACCTTGGACAACGTAGTTCGTCATGTCCAAGCTCCAAAAGTCAAAAACATACCTGAACATCTCATTGTGCGAGATCACTAACTTCCCACCAGTAACTTCTGTTTGCGAGAGTAACCTTCTGATCTGCCATGGATTTGTCGGGTCCAAAAGCGGTAGGTGGTAGCTGGGATCACACGCTTCCACCACACAACGACTCGCTTGGTGTGGCATGCCACGAACCGCCGCAGCTTCTTCCTCGGACTTGGTCGGAAAGAAATTGTAATAAATGATTTTTCTCATTGGCATTGCCATGGCTGCTACGTACATTTAACTCAGAACTTGAACTTGGTCCACTGTGATATATAAATCCAGACAAGATTTTGCCTATATCTAACACCATCAAAGAAGCAAAGTTTATGCAAAAAACAAGAACATCAAGTTTCTGCCTATGTAGGCTAAGAATGAAATAAGCTAATGTAGTGTAGGGTTAAACTTAAACCTTAGATTTGTGAATCATGAAATTATGGTTTTTTTCCTCACGAGTATAACGGTAACTTTGAGTCATTAAGAAATAAATTTTAATCTATTCGAGATTTTATATTTTCTAGTGGTATTAAAATCACATTAATTTATTTTAATTAAGCAATATAAATAAGGAAATAAGAAGATTGATATTTGCTTTACTAGAAAATAGAGTTAAATATATGTCAAACGCGTACGAAGAATAAACTATCTTATATAGGATGTAAATTTTCATCCGATCTTATTTATTTGATGAACTTACGGAAATAAACCAAAACTTAAGGATATGTAATTATGATTCTCGATTTGTTCTATGTATTTTATATTCCCGTTTAAAGACTATTAATTACTTTGCAAAAATCCAATCTTTTATTCATTTTCAATACTTCTTTATTTTAAATATTTTTTAGGAAGAGAACGATTACGTAGCCAATCATTCATGGTCAACCATGACTAATTATTTACTACCTAAATAAATTTAATTATATTGTAATAAAATAATTTACCTTTTATAAGAATATAATTGTGCTATTATAATCTTTACTTTTCTTTAATTTTCTTCCAAATTATCAACTTCAGACAAACTAAACATAAAATAAACCTTCTTCTTCTTCTTCTTGCGTCAATGGTTGCCTTCTTTCCAAATACTCTCTTTCTTTCTTTCTTCATCTATAAATACGTTTATAAATTCTCATGAACTATTTTGGAGCCTTAATGCAAATAATTTCACCAGAATGGTATAAAAATATCTGTTTTTTAAGTGCAATAAAAATTGTGTTTATTTGAACTTTTGGTTTTAGTATCTCCAGGTTTTTAATAATTTATGAAAATCATAAAATTTTTATGATTTTCATAAATTTTTTGATTTATCATCAACTCAATATATATTATTTAATAATTTAATATTAATTACTAGTAAGAGTTATGAATAATTTATTTTAATTTGTTTACAAAAATTAATTTATCTTTAAGTTTTATCTTATATATAATTATTATGAGTAATAAAAATATAACTAAATCAAATATTAAACAAGTTAGACTTAATTTAGTTTTGTACATAATTAATAATATTTTGGTTGAAGTTATATAGCATTATCTAGGGTGATAAAAACCTAAAATATTTGGCCAAAGCGAGGTGATATTGCCTTTAATTTATTGTATATACCTAGGTTATACAGTTTGGTTAAGAAACAAATGTTCTAGAACCAACATGTCATCAGCTGATAAGATGTGTTGTACATTCTCTCATCTCACCTTTCTTTTGTTTAATATTGGAGGCACTCTAAAAATTGTAAAAGCTCCAACTCTTGTTTATAATGTAGATGATTGAATTCTTTATAGTCTTTGATGGGAACAACCTAATCGGGGGATTAAGGGCATTGATTTTGATCATGTTTGTAGATTTAAGAAGTTTTAGAAAAAGATATAGCAATAGAAAAATATTGTACAAGCCAAATTTGTTGAGTCCCGTTCCCGAAGCCCAACTATCAACCCGATTCGGAGTCAAAAAACGTAAGCGGGTTTACTTGTGGGGTCATTTCAATGAACCCTCACTCCCTTCCTACCAATCTTTTGAATTTAACACCAAGGCTATAAACTTCTATGGGAAGGTAGAAAACGTGTTAGGGATCCAATGCTTCAAGAATCATCTTAATCGGAGGTCGGACGAAAACCTTATGATCAACCAAGTCCCACAGGTTCACGTCTTGACTCATATTGTATCGATTTTGGCGCAAATGCCATAACTTTTGCTACAAAGGTTGAATTGATTTTGTGTTTGGACGGTTTGAAAGAGGACTTCGGCCTCTAAAAGGAAAAAAAATGGAATAGAAGATATTAAGACGATACAGAAGGTCAAACTAAGACGAACCAAAACTGATATGAAGCGGAACTAAGACGAAGTAGAACTAAGACGAAACGGAACTAAGACGAAGCAGAAGTCAAACTAAGATGAAACAGAAATCAAACTAAGACGATGTGAACTAAGACGATAGCTTTAGCAAACTAAAACGATATGAACTAAGACGATACGTCTTCCAAACTAAGACAATAGAAACTAAGACGATACGTCTCCCAAACTAAGACGATACGTCTCCCAAGCTAAGACGATAGAAACTAAGATGATACATCTCCCAAACTAAGACGATAGTAAACTAAGATGATACGAACTAAGACGATACGTCTTCTAAACTAAGACGATACATCTCCCAAACTAAGACGATAGAAACTAAGATGATACATCTCCCAAACTAAGATACGTCACTGGAAAGCTAACAAGATTAGCCACCACTTTCTAGAAGACAACTTTGTCTAACCCAACCAAGGTTATTTTAGATTTTTCCCCAGAATTTAGAGCACGAATTTTATCCTTATAAAAGACCTGAAATATGAAATGCAATATAAAACTTGGAAAATTGTAAGCAAAAGAAATCATATTTCATTAACCAAACCAAATACACCTTGAGCTTAGCTTTAATTACACGTCAACAAGCTCATCAGTAGCTTAATACAAATATAGATGGATGCTCAATGTTTCAACATGCTATGAAGCTGTCCAAAAGTGATTGAACTAACTTAATTACAAATGCTCTAATTTCTTGAAGTTTCTAAAGCCTTGCAAGGATCACTGACCTTCTCGATTTGAATCTAAGGAGGGAAGGAATGGGGTGAGCTACACAGCTCAGTGACTAACATATTTATAGTCATTGCTAATTGACCACAAATTT
>JANIJF010218360.1:0-10036 GCA_024520955.1 Erythroxylum bequaertii | reverse complement strand
AATTTCCAATCTCAACTGAGTCTATGCACTTTACAAATATCTTGAATGTCTTTTCACCTTTTTCTTCTTTGTTTAATTCCTCTAGCTTGTTAGGTAAAGATTAAGAGTTCGTCTCAACAATATTTACGGGCTCATTACTTACCTTTAAGCTAAAAGATATGCCTTTTTCTGCTTTGAGCTCCTTCTCCACTTCTTTGACACGGGCAATTCCTTGAGTAGTTCTCTCAAGATTCTCAAGCTCCTCTTTACCCTGTAAGGTCTCTGCACTAACGTCCCTTGGATACACCTCTGGTTGAGATGTTTGCTTCTCTTCGCTTTATGATTCGAGGTGACCAAGAGCTTCCGCCTTCCAACCCATCTGGTTTACTACGTTATGGAGTCTAGACATCGTATCTTGGTGGACTTGCCTCATTTCTTACTGGAACTGCTGTATACTTTATTGAATACTCTGATAAAGTTGAATATTATTAGCAGTTATAATGTTAAGAAATTTTTCCAAAGATGTACTTGAGTCATGATAAGAAACTTCTGGTCTATACGAGAATTGTTGTGTGTCCTCCATACTATCAAGGAAGTAATTCTTTTGATTATCACATCCATAACTAAAGTTCGTATGATCTCTACAAACATGGTTACAAGTTTGGGAATATGAGTTATAAAAAAAATTACTTCTATCTATGAAATTTTTAAATATTTTTTAAACAAATACTAAAAAGGTGAAAAGATCAAGAAACAACTGAAAAGAAACTAATTACAAACAAGTATGTACAAAACACCATTTAAAATCAAGAACAAAAACTAAAGCACCACACTCCCCGACATCGATGACAAAATTAACATAGCATGTCATAACACTACTCAAATATAACTAGACCTACAACTATAATAGTGGTGATTCTAGGTCGATCCTACATAGAGTGTTTGATTATCTCTTGTTATGAAATCAATCGGTGTTTAGGTTATGAGGGAGTTTTGGTTTGGGTTAAAATAAAACAAAACTAACGAAAACAAATTAAAGAAAACATGTAAAAATGATGAAAGTGATGAAACTTTATGAAACTAAAAACTCAAATTTAATTAATACTACATAGATTTATACTTTTTATTTTTCTCTTTTAAATTATATGATTTGACAATTTTATATGGTGTCAAAAAAAGTTCAAATATTTTTAACATGAAGTTTGTAAATGTGATACAAAATTTTAATGTTAGCTTTAACAATTCCTATAAACAAAACAATAAATAAAAATAAAAAGATAATGAATTTCACGCCTTTTTCATTGAAGAGAAAAAAGATATAATTATTTTTTTTATTTCAAGTGACATGAGACCCTGTAGATAAGGTAAAGAAATTTCCTACGTCTGGATTCTCAAAAAGGCTCGTTGCATATTCAAAGGCATCAATTAAAACAGACAAAGATCTTCTCCTAACAGTTGGTTTATTGACACCATCTTCTAACAACTTCTTGGCTTTAACTAAACCAGCAGAAGATACATTGAACAATTTCCCAGTTATAGTATGGAATAGTGAATTAGATGAACTGCACTATGCGTTTCATTTGAGGAACAAAAAATATATAACAATCATCTTAATTTCTTGAAACTCCTTTAAAAATTAAATCCTAAAAACTTAAAAAGCTAAATCAAACAATATAAGGAACCCCAAATTTGAACACATGCAGACCGATTGAAAGACTCCATCTTCATCACAACAAATAGGCACAATTTTCACAATCGACGACTGTTTCAAAACTACTAATTTGCCTAATCCTGTACGAACCATCAGGATAACACCACTGTCTCCATTTTCATCTATGTTCTCTTCAAGATTCGAGCAAGCAAACTTTTTTAAGTATTCTATAATCAAATCTAATACAAAGATGCTTATCAATCAAGGTAAAGTTCACTACTTATCTTTGTGTTTGTGATCAATCCATGCATTAATTTTGAACATGGGTATAAATATAATGCATTATTTCTGAACAAAAGCATTAGCAAGAGAGAACTCTTAAACCTAAACCTATAGCAAACAGCAGAAACATTGGAAATAAGAAGAAACGATGAGGAAATGACTATGGAGAAATAGGATAATCATTCATGCATACAAATATCCCACTTCCCCACAAATTTTTTACATCAAATTGCCTTGATCCCATATCACTGTCATTATCATAAATGAATTGTTACAGAAATCAATTTCTAAAGGGAAAGACGCCAATGTGGACAACATTTACAATATCATGCTTGGTACTCGTTTTGGGTATATCATAGGTTTTGGCTTTGGCCCTAAGCCAAAATTTTCAACGTCATCAAGATCCATATACATTTAACAAATTCAAGAGGAAAACAAGACGTCTAAGGTTGAATTATAACATATTCAAAAAAAGTTAGCCAAGCATGATATAAGTACCTAAAAAAAACTTAACTAGGATTATAATAGCAATGAAGATGGAAGTGAATGGTATTAATTACATCTGTTATACTTTTTTTCTTTTAATTCATGTTTGTATTATAATTTGAATTTAATACTTTTTTCTAGGATTACAGAATTGAAAAAGATGCAATGGCTGATTGATTATGTCATAAATGATAAAGTTATGTGATGCTTGTTTTAATTATGCAATATCATTTCAATAATACAATATTTTAACTATATAAGATTTTTGGATTATTATAGGTTCAACGACATGTTGTCATTTTTTTTTAATCTTAGCATTTATAATTTTATAAACTAGTCTTTGTATTTATTATTTTATATATAAGAATTTTTAAAATTGTAATTAAAATCTTGTATATGAAGAAATTTAATGATATTTTATTTTCTATACAATTCTTCAAATTATCACATTTTTGTACAAATTTTTATAATAAATTAACATTAAAAATATATCGATACATTATATACAATAATATGAATTAAAATATAACAAATAATTTATTCCAAAATGGTATAATATTCATCAAAACATAGATAAAAAATTTGACTACATTTTATAAAATGTAGCTATAAATTTTGTCTACATTTGTAAAAAGTAGTAAAAAACTTTTCGCTACATTTTCAAAAATGTAGCTAAAAATTTTTGGTTTTTAGCTACAAAAAATAAGCGTAGCCAAACCAATTAGTGATGATTCCCTAAAAAGTCACTAATATTTTTTCACTACGAAAATAAAACGTAGCAAAAAACTATTAGCGACAATTAGTATAAAACATCGCTTATAGTTTTCAGCTATAGAGATTTGGCAATGTTTTGGGCGATGAAACTAGATTGTTACCAATTACTATTGGCAACAATTTTTGTACCTTTAGCTACGATTGTTTTCATAGCCAATAGTTAACTTTGCTATAGTGTTTGACAAAGACCTTACACCTTAACAAAGACATCAATAATTTAAAAATAGAGATTCTGACATCTCAAGTAATTAGATGTCAAAATCTTATATTAAAAAAGGGATAAAAGTTAAACTAATTATTTTTATGTTTGTAATTTATAAAGTCTGAATGAAATTATTATTTAAATATTTATGTTATTTTGATAATTAATTGCAATTTTCAAGTTAAAATTTTATTATGACTCTCAAGTTTATCTAAATTTCTTGAAAATATAAACTAAACTAACTGTTCTAATCTTAGAAGTGTCTTTTTTAATCAATATTTATTTTTGTTTTTGAACTTATCATATTGTTGAACTTATCCTAAATTATTTGATAGAAGAATTTTAAATAAAAGCATTATTTTGTTAAAAAACTAAAAAATAATTAAATAACATACTTCTTTTTTTAGAAGTTGAAAAGAATATTATAAAGTAGGTTGACTATCATTTCTCATATACCGAATATGTCATAATTCAGCCTAAACATGGTGAATCATCAACTGGGAAATTTTACTTTAGGCATAATTTGAAATGTTTCTAGGGCGTTTGTGAGCCATGCATGATGCTTTCTGTTCATTTCTTGAGGGATGGATGCGGTAGCTCCTGGAGAGCATGCATGTTTTGTGGTATTCTGAATTTCACCTCATCCCTAAGTTATAAGCTTCTACCCTTCAATGAGATTATTGTCCATACTCTTTCTTACCTTGTATTATGCCTTCAATTAGGTGTAGGGTGATCCAATTATATCCCCCATTCGATCATCATCTGTGATGACGTGTGAAATTTTATCTTGTTTACATATAGATGTTCCCTCATTCTTTGGAGAAGGGTTGTCCTAAATTTGTTTGGGGATATAGATTAGCCCTTAAAGATTCTAGCATTGCTCTTCTCCTAGATGCTAGAAACTAGGTAAGCTAAAACTATTTTGAAGATTATCTTGTCTTCTTTGGTTGCAGGTTTTATTCTATTACACCAGTGTATTGTATCCATCCAAAGTGTTTTTGGGGGCCCAATTCTAGATTTCTACATGATCTAAAGCTACATCTCTGTAGAGAAATTACATTTAAAGAAAATATGTTCAAGGGTCTCTATTTCGTTTCCACACAGTACATACCTATTAGGGATGTATATGAATTTAGCTAGTCCGTCAGTAGTATAAATGCTATGCTTAATAGCTAGCCAAAGGGTGTAAGAAGTCCTAAGGAGAACATATCCTTCCCATTCTAGGTGGAACAATCCCGCTGTAGGAATATGTTACCAGAATAAGTCTCTAAATGACCTATTAGTGGGAGGACCTGCGACTGTATTTCTCCTAATAATATAGTCCTATTTTGGGGCCAATATGCGATTGATTAAAAATTGGATGATAGTAGAGTGGGTAAAGAGGTTCTCTATCAGTCTTTTGTTTGAAAGAACTGAGTAAACTGTAGCTTCCTCGTGGAAGATAACTTTAAGAGGCAATAGCTCTTACTTATGATTTAAAACTCCAAAGGAGGTTTATCGATCTTTCCAGAAGCTGATAATCGTCCCATCTCCTGCCTAGTAATGGATGTTTTCTTGAATAGAGTTTCTGATTTTAAACACGTTGAGGAAGATAATTGATGCATTGTTAGGGAGTGGGAGGGTCTTGAATTGTCTGCCCTTAATGTAATAGATATTAACCCGGTACACCTAGAGTGAGTTTTCTCCCTTTAGAAGTCTCTAGGCTTTCTTAGCTAGTAGTGTTCTATAGATTACCTTGATAGGTATAAATCCCAATCCCCTTTCCTTTTAGGGACACACTTCCCTCAAATTTACTTTAACTTTTGTTGCTCCTTCTAATCCCCCATTCTATAAGAAGAGTCTGAAGGCTTTCTCAACCTGTTTAGTGATGGATCTCAAAATTTTTAAATGGGATACCCAATATATTAAGAGGGAGCTTAGGATGGAGGAGATCAGCTGAGTGTTATCTATAGATAAAGATTTGGATTTTAACTAAGTAATATGTTATTAACCTTTTCTAAAATATGTTTGAACCCTAAGGGCGTTGATTTTCTTAGGGAAATAAGAATCCCTCGGTAGGTTAATGGTAGTTTTTGGATTTTAATGCCAGTAATGTTAGATAGTTATAAACTTATAGGGTATGTTTTCCTTGACATGTACATTCCACTTTTCTCAAAGTTAATTTGTGAGCTAGATAGTCTATTGAACCTTTACCTTAAACCCTTGCAACTTTCTATTATGGTGGAGGGTACGCCATTCACTAGTATGTTGAAAGATACTTTGGTGATGCACTGTTCAAACCTTTGAGTGAAAACCTCAAAGAAGTAAAAAGCTCTCAATCCACTGACAATGAACTTCCAATATATAGAGTCATAGGCTTTTTGTAAGTCAATTTTTAGGGTATAGCTTTTGCTATTATTCCTTCCATTATAACTTTTTAGTTGTTCCTAAACTAGGTGGATATTATTGCTTCTTAGCCTACCTAGAATATAAGCACCTTGCTATTAACCTCTATAGTTAGGCACATTAGCTTGAGCTATTAACTTTTATCCTTGCAATAATTTTGTAGATTATATTGCAACAAGCAATAGGTCTATAATACATGACAAATCTTTGTTATGTACCTTTGGGAACCAAGGTTATAAAGCTTTGTTGATTTCTTTTAACATCTTCCCCTCTCTGAAAAATTCCTAGATAGCTTGCATAGTGGTTTCTCGAACCAGATCCCATGTTTTTTGAAAGAATAAAGCATTCATCCCATTAACATTAAGTGCTTTATGGGGATTTAGGAGCTTAAGGCTTTTGTTTATTTCCTCCTTGGTAATAGGTTGTAATAGAATGTTTTGCTCTTTTATAGACAGTTGAACCTTTAATATTTCCTTTATTAGTGTAATAGAGGAGGTAGTATTTGAAGGGGAACCTTGAGTGTTTAAATAATATCCCACTGTATCTTACACGGTTTTGTTTTGGCTAGTTATTATGATAGGTGTGAATCATATTGTATTTTCTAGGTACAAGAGTGTGTTTTTAGTATTTTCTTAGATGGTAATCATGTGTTTAGGACTTATATTTATTTTCTTATTAGTGTTTCCATGTGTTTTATTTAATTGAATGTTATTTAAAATAAGAATTTAATCTTGATTGTATAATTCAAAGGTTGTTTAATATGTTTGGAGATGAGTGGAGATAGGAAAAAGGGAAGAAAGATGAAGAAAAGCTAGAGAAAAATATTGGGCATATGCATAAGGAAGTACTAGATTGGGAAGTCTCTAAAACGATCATGCCAGAGGGTTGGAGTAGTGTCATGCACGATAGTTTATGGCCACCTACAATCATGTAATATGTTTTTTTAGGCCATGAGATTTTTGTAATTTTGACATTTTTGGGCTACCTTTAGAAGATAAATGAGGAAAAATCCTAGACAAACCCTAGAAGACTCAATAGTATATAAAGAAGAGAAAAAGAACTTTACTTAACTGCAAAAACATAAGAGGAGATCAAATGACCAAAATTCTTAAAAACAAAGCTGTAGATTTTCCAACTTAAGGAAAAGAAGAGAAGACTTCTAGATTCAATTTTCTATTATTTTCTTATTTCCTTATTGTTGTTAGATATTAATGATGATTAAAATTGGTTATATATAGTTACATATATGGATCGCTAAATTCCTTTTTAGGAATTATTCTCAAATTAATTTTTAAACCTTGCATTCTTAATTTAATGAATATGTTTGGGATGTTTATTGTTTTATATACAGTTTAAATTAAGAGATTAGATTGGATCATTTATGTTGTGTTACATAGCAAGAGTTGGTACCTCAATAGACATATTAACATCAAATTAATAGGCAATTAAAGAGATAATTTAATTGTTATTAGTTATCTACAGGATTGCTTCAAATCCATTTACATAGTTAAAAAAAAGTTTTGATAGAATGAGAGATCACAATTCAATTTCTATCTATTTTAATTAGGATTACCTTATTAGATCTTGAGAGAAGGTAATCATATTCATAGGAGATCTAGGATCAAGTATTATTGAATCAAGAAGATAAAGTAAAAACAAATAAGGATATAAGTAATTCATAATTTTCATTATTGATTAATCAATTAATTCATTATTGCCTAGTTCACTGTTTAGTTATTAATTCTTTGTTTTTAGTTTAATTATTAGTTATCCATCTTTTTTTTTACCTTAAAAAAAGTTTACTAAAATTGTTGGGTGAATACTATAATTCTCGTTGGATTACATTTTTTATACTATAAGATACGATCTGTATACTTGCAATTAAGAAGTTTTTCATTTAAAAATTCAATATATTATAGTGTCATTGTTCTCAAGGCATAATTTTGTTTATGGCCTTCCTTCTTGTAACTTTTATGTGAAAGATTTTAGTATTCTTGCCCTCCTCTATTAACTATGGAACTCTTGATCTTTGTTTCATCATAAAGATCTCATAGTTCAGGGCCTGTGAGTACTCTCCTATAGCTTGCCTCTCCTTCTCCAATAGGCTAGGATTATAAAGTTGATAGTTTTGGAGTTCATGGGGACACGAGACTGATGTATTGTTCAAATTAATTGCGGGCATAACAATCGTTATATTGGTGACACCATTCGAATAGTGTATAAGGTGTCATACAATAAAAAGAAGTCGTTCACCCCTATATTGGAATGAACAGAGCCTAAAAATGGTTGAAGGCCATAATTGATGTGAGATAACATTGATGAGTAAAATGAATCAGTAGTAAAGGTTAAGTGATCCAAGATAATGACGAATGAGTTAAGTGAATCAACATCGAGGTTATGGAATATCGTGAGATAGATATAAGAGCTAAGTGTTCTGGCATTAAAGAGATGTAAAATAGTACGCGAAAAATAAAATATTTCGAAGAGTATCACCTCTGCCAAGGTGCACTTAGATGGAGATAAAGGTATAGATAAGGGAGACTAAATTTGACATTAATTGGTTTATCTGAAACTATGGTGAGAATAGGATTATGGATTGATGAGTCCGTATACATCATAAAAGATGTTTCGGACTTAGTGTTACATGGATATGGTTAAGAAGTATTGTTATGATCAGAGAATGTGTTATTGAACTGGAAGTGAAAATTTAAGTAATATGAAATTCATCAAGGAAATAATTAAGAAAGTGTGATATCTAAACAAGGGATTGAGAGACCTATTGAATATACCAACTGTGGTCTTTTGAAAGGCAGTATTTCAGTGGTGAAGTGATATACGAAACGAAGGAGCATAAGTGATAATAGTACCCATGCCTTAGTGCTTAATCAGATATTAATTTCAAGGACGAAATTTCTTTAAGGAGGGGAGAATTGTAACATCCCGTTTCCATCCAAAGGGTTAGAACCCTAAAAAAATTTGGTATATGTGAGATCAATCAAAGAAATTGGGACAACACATCTCATGCTCATGCATTACATAAGGTGCACATGCACATGAATAGTGAATCCTTGCACATAACAATAATTGTACATGCATTCATTGACATTCCGGGTATAATTGTAAATAAATGTGATTGTTATTGAGAATTTTGGTTTGCTTGTATTGAAAATTGATTTGGAGAGTGTAATTGTTGAGTTCGAATTTTTGGAGAATTTTGGGAAAATTCGGGGTAATTTCTGAACTAGGAAAAATGCCAAGTGGCCAGACAATTGTTAAATGGTAATAGAAATTACTGTCAAATAGTATTGGAAATTTTGATACATGACTTTAGGAATTATTGACAAGTGTCATTCATTGGAAATTGGGTTTGAATGGATTAGTTTAATAAGAGAAGTATAGTTGAATGTATGGGAGTTGGACATGTGGCAAGTGACAAGTGTCACTTGCCAAGCCATGTCTTAAAACCCCCATTTGTTTAATTTTGAAGACCATTTTTGCTCTCTCTCACGATACTTGTCTTTCAAAAAGCCTTTGGAGTTTTGTTTTTGGGTTCTCTTCTTCTCTTTTTCGTAGCTTCTCTCTTCCTCTTCTCCATGGGTTTTGATCTCCTCCAACTCTAAGCCTAGCTCTCATCTCTTACTTGCTTCCTTGTCACTTTGCTCTCTCTTTCTTTCTCACCATAAAAACCTATCTCTACCTCTTTTGGAGATGATGAACATGGGTTGTATGGGGAGTTAGGGATTTGTGGTACTCTTGAAGATCTTGAAGAAATCAAAGCTTAACCAAGTAAGTTTTGCTTTAAATGTTATGGGTATGGTTAATTTAAGCTAGAATGATGAGTAACTTGAGATTTGATGATTTGATTTTTGCAAGGTTTATGTATGTGTCTTGGGTGATGAGAAATTGATGTTCATGTTTTGTTTTTGAACATGTAGGATGAGTAATAATCCATGTAAGGGTATAGAGAGGTTGAATGATTTTTAAAGGGGTGATTGGATGAGTGTAGAAACTTGCTTATGAATGGATATATATATTTTTGCTCTGTTTTTTTTTTGGTTAAGGGTAAATTATAGATTATGAGTTGTTTGTGAGTGATTTATTGGGTTGAATTGGGTAGAGAATGATGAGGAAATGAAATGGAGGAGATAATCTAGGTATAAGAAGGTAAGATGAGTTGATGTAAATATTGGAAGTTTGAAAAAAATCTGGAAATTTTCTTTGAGTATGCTTCAATGTATTGGCCATAACTCTTTCTATAGTTGAGCAATTGAGATGAT
>JANIJF010218255.1:0-10054 GCA_024520955.1 Erythroxylum bequaertii | reverse complement strand
AAGTCTACCCCTCTACGGCATTGGTCTTTCTCCTATGGTAAGTGAACCGAATTTCTGGGCTCCTATGGGTCGTATCACACAACTTTAAGATTTGTAGGACCAACTTGTTCACCATTAGAGTCTCCTTCCAACTCCTCTCCAGCTTCATGTTCATGCACATATTCATCATATTCTTCATCTTTTCTTCTTCCATCATGTGCAAACCTCTATTAGTGCATTAATAAGCAAAATGGCCTCTCCCATTACATCAAAATCATTTCTTGCCACTATTGTCTCCTTTTGTCCCAGTCTTAACTATAGCTTTGCCTTTAGGTTCAACTCCTTAAGAAGTTTTGTAGCTGTTCTGTGATGTAAATTTTGATACATCAAGTGTTGGCCTAAAATTTGGAACCGTCATAGTTCTCTTAATATCGAACTCCTAGCTTCTTTGAACTTTTTTAGTTACTTATTATCCCAAGTATCGTTTCATTTTTAAAACCAAGTGATATGCATCTTCAAGGCTATAAATCCTTTATATTGTCAGCTCCTTATGAGTTTCTGCCCTTCAACCGTTTGTATAGTTAGATATAAGTTGTCGTTCAGACTTCATTCCTTCATATTAGATAGAAAGTTCATCAAATATTTATGTGTCCTCTATTATAGACATAATCCCTTGTCTGAGTATTGTGCGTTGATCTTGGACATCTTGATAATCAAATGGTAAATATTTTTCCGCTTCATCTTTTCCTAATCAACAATTGGAGGCTGGTCTATTTTTTGAAGTCTATCCTTTGTCAATCTCCATCAGATTTTAGCATGTCAAAGTAGCTTCATCTTTGCAAATCAGACTTTTGATCTTATGACATGTTGTACTAGTCAAAGAAGTCCTCTATAGTTGTTGTCTAGTCCAAGATCAGGTATGGATTCATCTTTCCTTCAAAATCAAGAGTTTCAACATGAACTTTCTTGGTAATATCCTCAAGTACATTATGTGGTCCAACTTTATCATAGCCTATAAAGTCTCCATGTGCTCTCTAAATGTTGTTGGTTGGTTTCTTTGTCTTGGATCTCTTGTTCGGCATTCATTTCCTAACTTCACTCGCTGTTGATTAGTTTCAACCTATTCATCTTGAATTTCGCTTTCTCCACCCTCAACATCAAGTATAGTTTGTTGTCCAATGTTGTTTTCTGTACTAATTCTTAGGCACCTTGTGATTAAGGGTCATTAAGGTCCCTTTACATAATTCTCAAAAATATTTCATCTCACAATTGGTCGTTGAGTATTCTTCTGTACACTCTTCCACTCTGTGTTGCCATTGTGAACCAAAGCTTTGATACTAAATTGATATAGAAAAAATATATGCAATATCAACTAATAGCTAAAATTCACAAAAACTAGGGCATATGAGTTGTTAAGTGTTGTTAGGCAGCTGGAATATCAGATTTCAAGAATGAATTTCAGCTTAAGTTATTGGAATTTCAAGTTTGGATTAGCTAGAATTTTAGGGTTGATGATGTAAATTTAGGCTAGAATTTTAGGGTTTAATATAGCAGAAATTTAGGGTTTTAGTTATTGAAAATTCAAGTTAAAATTGATAGAAATTTATGATGAATACAAACAATGGAGGGTAGAAAACTAGAAAACACTCTTAGGGTCTAAGAATCACTCTTAGGAATAAAGCATCATGCCTTTATTTGAAAACTCAAGTTTATAGGAAAAAAAATTCAGGATATGTTATTCATGAAGAGTTGATTATACTTGTATTTATAGAAGTTCTTAGAATCCTTATTATAGTAGGAAAATCCTATTCTAATAAGGATTCTTTATTCTTAAATAAGACAAATTAAGCCAATATACCTAACTTATTATTATTCCCTATCTAATAAGGAAAACTTAGCATAAAGTAAACATTGAGCCATTTTTGAGCCCTTATTGCCCTTGTTGTCACTCCAATTCTTATTTTTCTTTCCACTAAATTAAAACTTGTAGTTGACTAATTTCTCTCTTTTATTTCGTTTATAAATTTTAAGCTATTTTGCATCAATAAAGCTTTCTAATGTTAATCATTTGTTAAAAAAAAAAAGTGATTAGCTAATAATAGATTTAGTATTCTCAACTTTCATACTAGCAAAAGTTACTTCCTAGTATCAACAAAAGCATCTTATTAGCTTCTCAACTTTAGCAAACATTCACACCCATAACGAGATAACTTTCATCAACTGAACAACTTTACTTTTTAGATTTGGTTTACCATCACTCCATGCCATATTCAAATCATATGTGCTTTCTGGAAGGAAAAAAAAGGATGAAATTCCCCTTCCTCATTTCATAGATTGTGCACTTAATAATAATAACTTCCTTTTTCTTTAGCTCTTTCCTTTCTTTTATTACTTGATATGGTACAAACAAAGTGTCAATTGTAATCCATCTCTTCTTATAATTACATGCATATGTGATGTAGCTCAATAACTTTTAGAGGATTTTGGTGCATTTAAAACAGACATTTGAACAAGCGATAACCTAATAGTGTGTAAATGCGAATAACTAGAAATTAGATGTCTAGTAAGTGAGGAAAGGCAAGTTATTCAAAATCTAGGAACAATGGTCAACAAACGGATGATAACTCTAAAACATAAAATCATCTTGCAGCTTTATATGAACTGAGAGAGATCCGAAAAGCAACAAAGAATCAGCAAATTATTATGCCTGCAAAAGCTGTAAAGCAAATTTTCACTCTTCAGCTTTCAAAGAAGTTTAGAATCTTGGAACCCGTTACTGATTATTTTAGTAAGAAGAAAGGTTTCTAATTTTCAAACCACACAGGCAACTTACCATCTCACAATCAAGTGCCAGTATTTCATATGGAGGGGAACCTGAAGGTGCAGGAAGAGTGGAACAAAAATCTGCATCACATCAATTAAAGAGTTGGGCTACCACCAACAAAAAACCTATAGATAATTTGCTGAGCAACCAAACTAATAAAGCAGAGACATAAGCAATCCATATCACCTGGATGGTTGATACAATATCCATTGTCTTCCAACTGTTTAGCTGTAAGTGTGTAATACATAAGAGGAAAAGGTAGGTTTTTCAATTCTACTGGCAAAGAATCTCCAGCACCAGAAATCTTCCCTGCATAAAAATGCACAGCTTTGTTACTTTGACACAAATTGTAACTGGCTAATTAAAAAAAAAAAGAAAGCTTCAGATGCATTGTCTAAACAGGTCAAAAACCTCCTTCAGATGGCTGGATTCGGTTCCCTAATACTGAATCAACTTCATTTCTCTTTCTTTTCACTTTGCACGTTAAGAGTGTGTCTAATATCTGCATTCCATCTGATGCACAGCTAGCATAGTACAAGCACTAAGAGCTATCAGCTTATCCTTTGCTATCCATGATACAAAACCATGAAGGGACAGTAAAAGAAGGAAGCATCAAACCAACCTCAGAGCTAACAGCCCCTTGGGATTACCACAGCATTCTTTAAAGCTAGAAAGTAACCTAGTCTGTGATAAGTATAAGGCTGCATCCAGACCAGGCACATATAACATAACCACTTTCGGAATCAGAGGCTTGTTCTGTAAAATGCAAATGTTCAGCAAGTATGTGAGACAATTAAATTGAACTCATATATTCATTGTGATAGGTGCAAAAGCAAGATTAGACAACATTTTCGTTGAGGATGGAACCATAAACAGATTCAAATAAACAAAATTGAGCTCCTAAAATCCTATCCTCTAGAAAAGGCAGTAACAATTCAAGAATGAAACCCTAAACAGATTCGCATACAAAATTTTCTGGTATGATAATTTCCAGGATATCCATTGTTCTGAGGAAAGAACATATGAGAGCATTTCAAACTTCTCTCATAAGCACGCTTATCACCAGTTTTAAATCAAGTATTCAAGTAATTAGCATCACGCATGGCTAAAATACATACGAAAGAGATACAATTTTGTTTTAGCTATCCCTGAGATACTAATGTGCCAATGCATCTAATACACAATCTTATTAAAAACCCCCTCGAAAGTTATTCTAAAATGCATTTGCACAGGTATGCAAACCAAAGGTTGAAAGGAGTCAAACAGATTCCTGCTTACCTTCACAAATACCCATGGTGGGCTAAATCCTTCAGAAAGCACCCATGTTACAAGGCCTTGAATGTCCTGTTTTATGATAAATTTTCCGGTTTTAATGTTTACACTTGTCCAAAACTTAGAGAAAATAACACAAAGAAAAGATAATAAATTAATACCTACCTGAATATTCAAAGTTGAGCCAGTTTCTGGTGTCCTGAATATAACTTCTGCCTTTGCCTACAAAGTTACATAATAAAATCATATTTACCACAAGCAGTGCAACTTATTTCCAAACTCAAGAAAACAACCTAGTTGGCAGACATAAAAACACGTACTCTTGCTTGTGTAGACATTTCTGCACAACTTAATATTTCATTCATATCAAATTATCAGTGATACACTGCTACTTAGATCACATAAGCTTAACACATTTTGAAGCCAAGGTTAAAGTCATTAACCGGTACAAAGAAGCAGTATATTCAACTGTATTGCAATTAACAAATAGTATTCATATTCACGATTTAGCCTCCTGGAATCTCTAAAACCCCGTCCAGCTGTGGATATCTTCAACAACGTTACACATCTAACTAGGGCTACACCCAGTTCAGAAACAAAATTTTCACTAATCTAACACGACCAACGACATGAATTATTCTCTAACTAGCAGACAGTTACAATATCGAAGAAAACACGTGATTAACTAGAACTTACAGGCATCGCCATGGCATTTCTTCTTGAACAACCACAAGCAATTAACATTAGGATTAGAAATGAAGAAAAAAATAGAAAAATTAATTATTCCAATGGAAACACATGCCTAATCACTTGCTGGGAAAGAAACTGAAATACTGATTCCATAATATAATAGCAAGAAGAAGGAAGAGAGAAGGTGCCTGAGGGCCGTATATATCATAGTAGTCGTTGGCTCTGTTACTAGTGTTGCTAGCTTCCCCGTCCTTCGACGCCATTGTTTCGCCATAGGGTTCTAAAGATTCCATCTTTACGAGACCAACAAAGGCAAGACGCAGAACAAAGAGAGGCAAATTGCCCAAGATTAAGAGGAGTTGCTACTTGCAAGTAAAGAATCACAAAGCTCAAAACATGAGTACATTTAGGCTTCGTTCGCTATAAGAAATTTTTAAATAATTATGAATATTTCTTTTATAAAAATAAAAATAAAATTAAAAATAAAAAGAATTTATTTTATTTAATATAATAGTAAAATTATATTATTAAAAAATTAGATATAAAAGATCATTAATTTATTAAATAATATCTAATTTTAATAAGAATCAATTAAAATATAAGTAAAATAATTTTGAATTCTCAAATAGATTATATGATAATATGAAATGATTCCAATATTTCTCAAATAAAAATATTATATAATTATTGAATAAATAAAATAAATTTATACTTAATCTTTTGTGTAGTTTAAGAATTCCGAAACGACTCAAATAGTAAAATACAAGCAAACAAAATAATTTTATGTTAAACTTTTTATATTGTTTAATAGTTTTAAAATTTTTGTATGAAGTGAACTCATGCTTTTTCTTTTTTTCTTAAATTCCGTTAAATTATTTTAAGTAAGATATTTTTTATTGTTTATAATATTTAATTTCACATTATATTAAAAAAAACTAATTTAAATTGCCAAAAGCAACTTCAAAACATAAAAGAACACCAAAAAGGAATTATCCATCATAAGTGGTCCATTAGAGTTCTCCAACGCTAGTCTCTCTTTAGCGGTAGTTATAAGAACATGTTTGATTCGGAATAAGTATTCTATTTCTAGAGTATCTCTCAAAATTACCTATTATTGTGTTTGGTTAGAAAAAGAAATTTAGAATAGCTATTCTTGGTAAAGTTTTAAAAACTAGATCGGATCGTCCGGTTCGGCTGAAAAAAGTTTGAACTAGTTAGTGATCCGGTTCGGTTTTATCTAATAACCTTTCTGCATAAAAACTAGACGGTTTAACCTTTTTTCGATCGAACCGAATGGTTCGATTTGGTCTGATTTTTCAAACCTTGCAAAATCACCTTCCTTTTTTTCATCAAAACTTTCGCATTTATATAATTATTGCGAAGGACATGTTCACTTAATTAATAAGCCAAATTCATTAAAATTATTGGTTTATAATATTTATTTCTTTTTGGATGCTTTGTCTTCCTAAATAAGAGAGGAAGAAGAGAACTGTACTATGATCACACTGAAAATCAAATGACGCTATCACTTATTACAATATAAGTGCCTATAAGTATAATATAATTTTCTTACATTAATATCATAATTTTGCTAGAAACATTATATAAATCGTATTGCCTCCTACAAAATACTCAAGTCACATACTTTTTTCAACATCCCCTATTTTATTTGAGTTGAAAATCATTATCTCTCTTATTTTCGGTTACACGCAACACCTCCACCAATACTCATTTTGAAGTACATTGATGAAACTTACAAACATAAACATATTAAACTCCGAATTATTATCTGAATTATAATTTCACAAAATATTCGTTGCTTGTAAATAAATATGAAAGAAATATACATACCTGGTTAGTTATACATGTATTAATGTCAAACTTTAGATCTTGGTCAATATTTCTTATATAGGCAAAAGGTGCAAATTTAACTAATATTTCATAAAATTACAAGTTAATTTCTAATATTTTGAGGCATTTAAATGAATTCTAACATTTGCAAACTGTTCAAATTTGACGGCAAAAATTTAAATAGAGTAAAGCCTTGTTAAGACGATTTATGAAGAAAATGTATTTGTCACAACGAATGAATTAAGAACATCTACTGATGGTCAGTTCATATCTTATTTTGATCATATTTAAGTTAAAATTATAGTGTATTACAAGTTTACAATTGAGAATAATTTCATACATTACTAATTTGTAATTTATTTTAATGCAGTAGAAGAAGTTGAGGCAAATACTTTAGATAGAATCGTAGTCTACGAATCTTTAAATAGCGTTGGAGAATTTGGAGCTTTTGATGATGATGAGACACAACTTCCATCAGAAATACAATTTTAATTTTTATTGTTATTTTAATGTTTATATTAGACTCATATTTATTTATTATTAATTCATTATATAATAATAGACATTGGTGTATTTTTATTTCAGTAAAATATTTTATTTTTACTTATTCTGATAAGTTTTACTTGTTATTTATTATATATCGATTTTATAGCGGTTCACTACTGGTTGAACCTCTAAACCTTAAACCTTTCATTCGACTGATTCGATGTCCGGTCCGGTTTTTAAAACATTGGTTTTTATAATTTAGTTCATGAGATCAACTACTTTCTTCATAAAAGAAGAAACATAACATATGCTAGTATTGTCACTCAATCAATATATTGTTATGGTGAAACTATAACTAAGAACAATTTAGGAATAATATTTAAATATAATTTGAATCTTATAATTATGATCATATCATAATTTTGATATTACCATGAATATTCCATAATTTTATATTTAGTATTAAGTATTAAATATAATAAATTACATAAAAATAAAGAATGTTTTATTGAGTAAATAGATAATATCATATATAAACTATAATCAACTAACCAGTTATAAAGGTATAAACTAACAATTTGTAAACCATATTATTGCAACCTTAGAACTCCTTAACATATCTTATTCTTATGATTAATTACTTCATACCAACATATACATTAAAGATGCCTTCATCATAGAAAAAAAAAGTAGTTTGTGACCAAAGCTTTGCGAACATATAGATAAGGTATCTCTAGCAAACATCACTCCTTTTCTCATACATAAGTAGCCACCAATAATAGGTGACTTCATCATTTTTCTACTTTGACATCCTCTTTTCAACAACTATCTTACCTCTAGTGCTAGATCAATATGAATTTGACTTAACAATAGAGCTTCTTATATGCACAACGTTCATAAAGGCACAATTAGGGAATGATTCCATTTTGTTTAAATGTGTGATATAAGTTGCATTGTGCAAGACCCTGAATTTTTTAATTGTTTGTGTGTTTCTTAATTTTTTATAATTTATTTTAGTTTATGATTGAAATGTTGTGTTTCATGGGATTTATTAGATTATTGAGTTTATATAATTGTTAGGGTATTGTAAGATGTGATTAAATTGCACCCAAATAGGAGAGTGTAATAAAAGGCATATTAGTCTAATATGTTGTTAAAATTGAATAATATTTGTGTTTTAAGCATATCTTTTAATGAAATAATTGAGTGAAGGTTATTTAAGAAGTAATAAAAATTTAACATGAATATCTACATTTTGTAAGAAAACATTAGTAGTTTTTGTCAAACTTAAATAAGATAATTTGATAAAAGAGGGGTTTGAGTTCATTTTGTTTATCATCAAACATTGTTTGATATTTTGATTGTAACTTTTGATAGGAATATCATATTGAAATGATTCAAGAGTTTACAAAAAACTAAGAGAACTTTTACAACTTTTAGAGGGATATCTAAAGTTGATCTTAGCTAGCCAAACCTTTACTATTGGCTAGTCTATAATAACATGATTTTGCATAGAGTGGTGTCTTGCTAACCAAACAAAATGATAAACTAATTGAATATTTAGAAAATGAATTTTTAAAAGCACTTAAATCATTAAAAAAATTCAAAGAGAAAACTTTCAAAAATGCAAAGGACAGACACAAGGCAATGAGAGGGATTACTTTTAAGGGAGATACAACATTTTAAAGGGATTTTCTTTTTACTTTTAAGCATTAAGAGGAGTGCTTAGCATGTATTTGCTTCACAAGGAGATTAAAAGTATTTTTTTTAAACAAAGGTTAGTAGTATATGTCAATTAGAGCTTTCTAGTTGATTGTTTATTTGTTTATGCATATTTCATGTTTATTTGGGTGGTAGTTCATAGCTTTTTTATATAATGTTGCAATTTTAGGTAGATTGGTGTAATATCTTAAAGGGGTTTGGTAAAATTAGGTTTTCGTCAAATTGAAAGTCTTTAAGGATTGAGTTTATGTGCATTGAGTGCGATTTGGATATATAAAATTAAACAGGCACGTGCCTTTATGAATTGGGACAACTATTTTGAAATTATATTGGGAATAAATTTTTAGTTGGGTGTATTGAATAATTGAGTTGTGTTGTTTGTGTGATTTGAGATCCTAAAAAGGCAATGGATGTATATAAGTGTGAAGTGTAACAATGAGAATGGTTGGTTGGAACAATGGATGAGATAAAAGTGTGTACTCTACTTTGGCTTAATATTGTCATTTATAAATAGACAATTGCTTTGTTTTAGTAGATTGTAAAGTATTACTTTTATTAACAAATAGTTTAGGATTTAATTATGAGTAATTGATCTAATTCATTAAGAGAGATGATTGATGAGAATTTTGGTATATTTTCTAATTTTGAATAGTTATATGTAAGCATGAAATGTTAATGAGATATCGACCATAAAACACAGAGTCGTATGATTGAAATGGTCTGCTTGACAAATTTTGCCGTTCCAACAAGAATCCTTAAATATATATACACCATTCTCTTTCACACTGTAATATACAGTTTACAAGCTCCAAAGACTTTGAATATGTATTTGAAATGTGAAATGTAGAAAAGTAGAATAACTTGCCAGTTTAAAAAGATTGAATATAAATAAGTTTGAATGATATAAGGAGTATTGGGAATATATATTGCTATCCCCGAAAGCCAAGCCGAAAGAAGTATAAACTGATGATACTAATCTGGGTTAATAGAAACAGAAGATCAAAATATTAACATAGAAGAAAAGATGGTTTGAAGTATGAAATTTTACTTTTTGCAAGTTGAGCATCTAACAGAGTTTTCTTTTTGTTGGAATTTTTGAAGATAAGGAAGATGAAGGAGATGAGATGAGATGAAGATTGAACAATACGTAAACACACTCATCATTTTATTATTGAACTTGATTGCCTTATATAAACAAAATACCAACAACTAAATATATTTTTTCAACCA
>JANIJF010218248.1:0-10055 GCA_024520955.1 Erythroxylum bequaertii | reverse complement strand
TCTCGTTTCCTCCAACAATACTCCATAAATCTTGTCCTAGCAGATAAAACTGCATACGAGTGCTCCATGTATTATAAATGTTATTGTTTAATTTTTCTATACCACTAACAATGGTGCTCATGTCTGCCATAATTACTCGATACCTGATCGAATAATTTCACAATCCCGGATTGTGACTAAATTTTAGCAGAATCTCGGCTAAGACACGATCCCTGATCATAAAAAATTTGGACAATGGAGCAACGACTCTAGATGACACAACCTGGCTCTGATACCACTTGTTAAAAAAATGACGATAATTTTATTAATAAAAGGACTCGAATACAAGACTCAAAATACTAAAGGATTTGTACAAAACAAGAGTAGAAGACAAAGACTTGGACACACACACTACACACACTTTTCTCTATTTTTTTATATATACAAAATGGTGGTAGGATTGCCTATTTATAGGCAATCCATCACTGACCTTGCAACTTGTAGATTGCCCAAGTTGCCAACTTGGGCAATTTTTCCAGATTTTTTTTTCAAATCTAGAGTTTTCCTAGATCTAGAATTTTTTACAAATTTCTAAACATTAGTTGGTGATTTCTAACAAGTGAAACACTGGATTTTGTGATAAGGAATGAGCTCCATTATTGTCACACCGCAAGGTTAGTCGTTGAGAAGTAGCGAAACCCAGCTCCGAAAGAAGAGAAAGTAGCCAAAGCAACTCAGTGGATATTTGAGAAAGAGCTCTATACTCAGCCTCGTACTTGAGTGAGCTACCACCTGTTGTTTCTTGGAGTTCCAGTAGACAAGATTCCCACCCAGGAAGACACAACCACCGGATGTGGACTTCTGGTCATCAATAGAGCTGGCCCAATCTGAGTCACTAAAGGCATCAAGCTCAAGCGGGTATTTTGAAGGTTTAAAGAGCAAGGCCAGATGGGATGTTCCTTGTAAGTATCGCAAGATCCTTTTTAAGGCTATCCAATGAGGTTGTAATGGGTTAGCGAGGAACTGACTCAATTTGTTAACTATAAAACTGATATCAGGTCTTGTGTTGCAGAGGTATTGAAGGGCGCCAACTAAACTGCAATAGTCGGAAGGATTGTCAATGGGTAAGCCATCATAGAGAGAGAGCTTGGTGCTGGTGGACACAGGAGTAGAGCATGGTTTACAAGAGGGCATGCTAGCTCTAGCAAGCAAGTCTTTGATGTATTTATGCTGAGATAAATATATACTAGTAGAGTTGCGATATACCTCAAAGCCTAAGAAGTAGTGTAGGCTGCCAAGAGTTTTAAGTGCAAACTAAGCATTGAGTTTGGCAATGATTATGGCAATGGCATGTGGATTGTTGCCAGTAACTAAGATGTTATCTACGTATAGTAGGAGAATGATGATATTGCCTTGCTGCTTAAAATAGAACAGAGACGTATCTACTTTGGAATTTTGAAATCCCCACTGATTGAGTGCATTCTTAAGTGTATGGAACCATGCTCTTAGGGCTTGTTTAAGCCCGTAAATAGCTTTTGCTAGGCGATAGACATGAGTAGGATTGAGCTGGTCTTCAAAACCTGGAGGTTGGCTAATATAAACCTCATTATGAAGCTCTCCATTTAGAAAGGTGTTGTTCATATCAATCTGTTGTATATCCCAGTGAAAGGTTGCTACAAGGGATAGAATCACTTTAATTATGGACGACTTCACCATCGGACTAAAAATCTCTGTAAAGTCTACACCAGGAGTTTGATTGAACCCTTTTGCTACAAGTCGGGCTTTGTGCTTAGCCACAAAACCATCTGAGTTGTATCTGATTCGATAGACCCAATTTGTGCCCAATACATTCATATGAGAGTCATAGGGAATTAGCTGCCATTTCTTGTTTTGTTGTAGAGCATGTAGCTCATCTTCCATAGCTTGTTTCCAAATTGGAATAGTTAAAGCTTCAGCCAGTAATTCAAGTTCTAGGGGAGGATGAAAATTCAAGTCTGTGTGATAGACCTTTGGTTTAAATATCCCACTCTTGGACCTTGTCTGCATAGGATGTGTTGATTGGGTTGATGAAGGTAATGCATGTGGTTGGTGAAGCATGGTTGGAGATGATGAAAGTGTATGATCTGCTGTAGAAGTAGAAGTATTTGTAGTATGTGTAGGACATGGAAGTTGACAAGTGAAAACATATGGAGGACGTAATAAAGCTGAGGAAGAATTTACCTAATGAATGTTGAAGGACTGTGAAGAGATAGGGAGCTGATACGTGAGTGTTGGAGGATGGTCTGGTTGGATATGTAGCTGATGTAAGAACAGAGAGAAGAAGGCTCTTAGTAGAGGTAGAAGATATTGAAGAAGGATTTTGGGTTTGTGGAAACAAATCTGAATATGGGAACTTTATTTCGTTAAATGCAACATGGCGAGTGATATACACCCGTCCTTTTTTATCAAGACATTTGTAGCCTTTATGCATTGGGTTGTAGCCAAGAAAACGCACTTAAAGATGTGAAAATTCAATTTATAAGCAGAATAGTAACGGAGATAAGGGAAACAACTGCAACCAAAAGGTTTTAGATGCTCATATGTGGGTTTCTTGTGATATAACTTTTCATAAGGTGATTTATTTTGAAGTTTTGGACTGGGTAGGTTGTTTATGAGGTATGTTGCTATTGAAAAGGCTTCCAGCCAGAAGTTGAGTGGCATATGAACTTGAGAGAGTAATGTAAGACCCATGCCATTTATGTGACAATATTTCCATTTGGAAACACCATTTTTTTGGTGAGTATAGGGGCAGGAAAATCTAGGTGTAATGCCATGTTAAATCATATAAGGAATGAATTTTGGGTATTCTCCATCATTATCAGTATGTATGACTTTAATTTTGTGATCAAACTGAAGCTCTATATGGGTTTTGAATTGAATAAAGGTTGTCAATGCATCAGATTTCAGTTTGAGGGGATCAAACCAAGTAAAACAAGAGAATGCATCAATGAATATGATATAATATCGATGTCCAGCAAATGAAAGATGTGGGGTGGGACCCCAAATATCAGAGTAAATTATTTCTAGAGGTTTACTGGCTGTGATATTGTGTGTAGGGAAAGGTAACTAATGTAATTTATCATGCTTACAAGCATCACAAAAACTAACAGTGTGTGGATTAAATTTGAGATTCATTGATTTTTCAATTTGATTGAGTACACTGGTGGACGAATGTTCAAGTTTGGTATGCCAAACATCAGCACTAATATGAGCTAAATTTGCAGCTATTTGTCTAGAATCAGGGTGTTTGATTGTAGAATTGAAAATAGAGGATTTGCTGGATAAGTGGGACTGCAAACTTTGATTATGGTTTGATGTAGGCTGTGATGATGAAGGTTTAAGGCTGTAAAGACCATCCTTGAAGTAGTTGTCCCTGAAACCTTGTCCTTAAAAAGACAATATTCAACATAAAATTCAACCACAATTTTGTTATCCTTGGTTAGTTTCGAAATACTCAAAAGATTTTTTGTGATAGACGGCACATGTAATATCTATTTAAGAGCTAATAGCATATGTGTGTTATCATGAAATTTGATAAATGATAGAAACAATATGAGCTATAGGTAAGGTATTACCATTATCGATAATGAGTTGCTCCTTGCCACCATATTCTGATCTAAGAGGTAGGTTCTGAACGTCAGCTATGACATAGTTTGTAGCACCGCTATTTATAAACCATATGGTATCAAGTCTAGAATTTTCAAAAGATTGTGATGGCTGTTGGTTCTGAGCAAGGAATATCTGAGGAGAGCGTTGAACGATTGGGAGTTGCCATGAACCACAGGCTAAAACTGTTGAGGCTTCCAGGTTGATTGAGATCCTTGCCAGATTTGATCAAATCGTTTATAGCAACGGAGCGCGTCATAATCTGGTTTCTGGCATAGCTGACAGAAAATACGAGAGTTGCCAGACCAACGACCTTCTCTACCACGACCTCTAAATCCACCACGACCTCCTTGATTTGTAATCCTGTTTTGAGGATTGTAGTTTGCAAAGTTCGCATTAGGTGACATGATCGACACTTGAGTAGCAGTGTTAAGTTGCTCCAAACGAGTCTCATGCATCATGAGAGAATATTGTGTTTCTTGAAGTGTGGACAGAGACATTGTGTGAGTAAGAAAGACAACTACAGGATCATACTCATGGCCCAAACCATTTAAGGCGCTATCAGCTCACTTGCATGAACTTTGTGACCAGCAATGAGCAAAGCATCACCAATAGACTTTATCGTTTGCATATATTCACTTATTGACATGGATCCTTTCTTGATCGTTGAAAGTTGTTGTTTCAGTTGCAGGACACGCACCATTAATGTCTGGGCATAAAGCTTCTCAAGGATTTGTCAAGCTTCAATTGAGGTTTGTGACTGGTTAACTAGTCTGATTACTTCTTCACCAATGGTGGAGAGTAACCAGCATAAAAGAAGCTGATCAGAATGACGCCATGCTCGATACTCTGGATTTGGTTAAGGAGCTTGAAGGTGGAACAGAAACTTCAGAGATAAAATTATCAAGTTCAAAAGCTCAGATAGCAACCAAGATTTATACACGCCAGTTAATAAAATTCCTTCTATCAAGTTTAATCGAAAGATTGAAATTTAGAGTTTTGGCAAGAACCGGAAAATCAAGAGAACGTGCAGAAGTTTGAGTTTGGTGAGATGTATTTGAAGTTTCATTTTTGATTTGTAGAAAAAGAGGAATTATTTGCAAGATCTGCCATTTAGACGTTTTTCTATGTCTCTGATACCATGAAGAGAAAGAAACTGAAGAGAAATGTTTTGTAATTTCAGTCCATGTTATTTTCGTGTGAATAGTGTAATATATGTACAGGTTTTGTAACAAATCTAAAGCTAAAATCTTTACAGCTTATTGTGCAAGGACAGTTTGTTATAACAAAATCTGTTTTCTCGAAACTTCTGAATTGTGATCTTCTGTATGCTGTTGCATGGTGAATTCCTGAGGTGCTGCTTAAGTTGGGCCTCTCAACAGCTTTTTCTTATGATTTTCATGAACTTGGAGAAGAGGAACCTCTCTCTACCTGGAGAGTCAAAAACAAAAACCCAGCTAGTGAGATGCACAGTACTGCGAGTAACGTGACGACCATTGCCTGCAGTGTGATGCATGAGCTGAATAAGAACGCAACTGCAATAGAAGCGCTCTGCCAGAACTTGAGTTGTGCAAATGCTCCTTCCTGTTTCACATCATAAAGTTGAAGTCACAACACTCTTTTGAGTATTTGGGGGACCATGAAATTTACATTCTAAAGCATGCAATGACAGAAAGTTTACATCATGTCAATGGGATAAACCGGGTAATTACACAAGGTCATGAAACAGCAACTCATGTCTATGTCCGAGTATAAATCAACATGTTAAAGTTGAGAAGAATACAATAACAGGCAGATGACAGAGAAACATCAAGTTCACGATGAAGCAATCATGCACAAAGATGACTATGCATTCCTGATATAAGCACACTGATTAGTACCATATCTTGCTTGAAAAGAATCCCAAGCAAAGCATTAAGCTGTGTGTTCAAGACTCCATCACCAATACCAAGCATGCCTGCCATGAGAAGAGGGTATATAACAGCCCCTACTCCGCTAGTTATACTGCAACAACACAGGTAATGAAGTATAGGTGAGGAGATTGGCTTCAGCAAATTGCTGTCGATGTTTCAGAAATGAAACTTTTATAACCAGAAAACTACAAAAGCAAACAAATCAAGACCTGAAACCCAGCAGAAGCCAAACATATACAATAGCCTGAAGAATAGCTCCGACAGATACTATCCAAGTGATTGAGGAAAGACCAGAAGTAAGTCGACCAGCAGTCAGTGAACACTGAAACCGAGTTCCAAAAACAAGTAGACAATTTCTTATCATTTAAACCAAAAACAAGCTCCATACCACAGAATTTGCTTTTTACAGAAGTAAGCAAGGCATGTCAAATTCTAAATCCTATACTCCATCTGAATCAAGCAATAGCACACATTCCTTTAAACTAAGCTATGCCTTATTATCTCAAATAACTTCTTTTTTGGTGATTAGTAAAATAGGTTTGGTCAATCAAGGGATGCTTCCACGACTAGGATAAACATTGCAGCTAAGACCTAGTATCCCCTGAAAAATACTAAAATAGGCATCATATAATTGAACAAGAAATACAATCTGCCAAGAATTATAGGAAGTAACAAAATGTGTCTTTTAGAACCGACGATCAATTTCCCAATAGGATCATAAAAGGAGATTGGAGAGAATCTACCAAATCATGCATGTATAAGAAAAGCACAGAACGTGCATATTTCCAGAGTTGTTTACTTACTATAGCATCAAAAGCACCATAGACTGCCATTGCTCCGCCAATACCAGGTTCACCAAGTTCTGGTTTTACAATTTCCTTGGTGAATTCGGCCCTGAAATACAAAAAATGTCCAATGATGACCATGAATATTAAGTTTAAGGAATAGAAACCAATGAATTCTACCCTAACAACTGCTCATATAGTGTTTTGCTATCACAAAAAACTCAAGTTAAATATATAATTACCATACAAATGCCTGTTGTAACCCTGAATATGCAATCAAGGGGATGATCAATAACATCCGGACATCAAGCAAAGGACTGACAACCAACTTCAATAGAGATATCAGAGACGCATAAAAGCTGGCTGAAGAATTTGTTGGTTCCAACTCTCGTTTATTATCCCTTTTACTTAAGAAGCACATTAATATGGTACCTAGGGTCATACAGCACAGAAACACAATGAACAATTAAGTTGTTCCAGTGGTACTTCCCTCCTGGATTGAAATGAAAATATATACCATAAGAAATTTATAAGCTTGTATGCACCTTGCAAGGGCTGTAAAATTTTTCCTCTCCAACCTGCATTTTACTTTAATGTTTTGGTACATCGAAATAATAGGCTTTCATTACAAACGTACAAGATTTATTTAAACAATTTTGACAGGGAAAAGAATTCACCCAAAATATCTACATTAATATCATCATATGGGTTTCTTAGCTTTTGTTTATCTCTTGCAGCTAAATGAAACAAAAAAGTAATAAGCAAGACTATGGAACTTAAAAACTCATTTGGTTCATCAAGGAAGAGATGGCAGCTGCAGTTGGCAAACTGAGCATATCTTCACTAAACTAGTGCATACCTCTCCATCTTTCAGAATTGCAAGAGAGATGAGATTTCCAACAAACTGCAAAAATTTCCAGAAAAGAAAAGCTATAACGAGATATTGGGAACGAGAAGCTCGAAATTTTGATACAGTAGGAAAAAGTTTCTCATAAGCACCTGGTGGCTGGCAAACATTCCCCAAAATTCTCCATTGAAGCTACCAATGATTGTTCCCTCGTGTAAGTTGTGATCCAATGCATGACTGCATGCTGTAGATGTGAGATATGTACCCTGATATGCCATAATGATGTTAGCAGAACTGATTTACCTAGACAAATACATCACTTAAGCTGGTAGCATAATAAGCTAAAGGAAATCACACCTGTCCAACCCATATTATTGAAGCAGCAAAGCCAAGGTAAACAGAAGCTGGCACCATTGTATACCTGTAAAAGAATACTTCAATTACATCCCATAAAGCCAGATTGCAGATCCCAGTCCCCAATGATAATCACCAAATTCAACCCAACAAAACGTATCTACAATTTTAAGAGACCTGATTAGCTAGCCAAAAACAAGCCACAATGTTTCAAAACCCTTTTGAAAGACAAGTGATCACTTCACAAGCTGAGTACTATCAACAGCAGAGAAGGGAAAAGATGACAAATTTAGAGCTCAGCGTTGAATGTGGAGAGGTTTTTGTCTTAGAAAGACTGCAAGACTAGTATTTTACCAAGTGGGCATCAAATTTGCAGCAATAAACAACCAATAGCCTGTAGTCCCAAGTACCACAGCATTCTTCGACCCCAAAAACCGAACCACCGGAGACGCAAATAAGGAGAAAAATGTAAAGGATAGGTACAATATCCCCAGAGAAATCGTACCCAAATCACCCTCCTGGAAACCAGTTCAAATTTCACAAATAAAAGATCAACTATAACAATCAGAAAACCACTCTGTTTCAAGTAGTCGTAAAAAAGATCTCTACTTACAGTATTGATAGTGGTCTCAAGATTCTGAGCTGCTCCATAGGCAAGAAACACAAGCAAAAACGCAGAGCTTAGGATATGAACATCACGTGTATGGTTCTTCTTCTTAAGAAAATCAGAAGAGACCAACGGTGCTTCTTCTTCGTCTCTATCATTCAGAGAGGCCATTTTTTGGTCCTCAATTCAATCCAATTTCAATTGGAGAACTTTTCTATATAGCCTAGAAGAAGCTATATATTTTTTATGAAATTGTCGGCTGGAATCTTCAAACCTAATGGACATAGGGCAATTGTATTAATAATCGTCGGCTGGAATCTTCAAACCTAATGGACATAGGGAAAGGGTTTGATGGGTTTTAACTTTATTCAATTAATTAAGCTCCAATGAAGCTTAACGTGCCCATTTGGTAGACCAGAAAAGAGTCATATACAATAAACGTGAAAAGAAAAATGATTCCATTTTTTCTTGCTCAGTATCTCAGATAAAAAAACAAATCGGCGATGAGAGAAAAAGTCATTAAGAAGAGTCAACGACAGAAGTAAATTAATCCACAATTATATCTCAATTGTTGCTGTTGTTCTTATTCATGCTCCTTTTGTTGTGTGGTTTGTACAGAGAAAAACTGCAGTTACGTAAAACAATAAGTAGTGAAAACCAAGCCTTTCAAACAGAAAGTCGAAAGATAGTTTGATTCAAATAATCTTAAGAGTTCATATTAAAAATATTTTGAGAAACTCCTAAAAGGACGTGGGCCATTGCTTATAAGCAATGTTGGTGGCATGATAATGGCACTTTTACTTATGGGGTCATGCCTTATAGTGACTCACCACTCTGATACTAAGGTCTTATGGGCAGTTGGGATAAGCATTGCATTGGTATGCTTATATGTGTCTGCATTCTCTGTTGGGATAGGTCCTATGGTTTATGTGTATTACTCAAAGATTTTTCCAATGAGATTGTGTTGGAACCCCATTTTCGGAGCCCAACAATCGGAATCATAAACCTTGTGGTTATTACCCTATAGGTTTATTTTCCATCATTCCACAAGGTTGGTGTGCCCACACCAGTCAATCACCCGAATTACAACTTGACTTCTTCAAAGAAATTGTAGCTCTAAGTCTCTAGTTTGTTTGAAGCAAGAATCTTCTCAATCGGAGTTTTACAGCTCAAGATATACTTAAAATACTAAAGCATGTTCATACCCCAGTCATGCTCTCCCAACCGACCTCTCACTTACTCTAATGAAAACTTTCTCAAAACAACTCGAAAAGATACAAATTTTCATGGAAAGACGGTAAAAGATGTCAGAAATCTTTTGCTTCAAGAATCACTTCATTTGGAGGTTAGATGAGGAAGTTATACCTGAAGGAATCAAACATGTTTATACCATCAATCAATTTGTACCAATCTTGGCACAATTGCCATAACTCTCACTACAAAAGTCGGATTGACTTCATGTTTAGACAGTTTGAAAGAAGACTTCTAATTCTACAACTTTTATGTAGAACTTAAAGCAAGACTCACCCTCTAAAAGGACCCAAAATGGAACAGAAATGACAATACAAACTAAGACGATGCAGAAAGTCAAACTAAGATGATGTAAAAGGTCAAACTAAGGCGAAGCAAACTAAGACGAAGCAAAACTAAGATGAAGGAATTTAAGACAAAGCAAAACTAAGACCAAGCAAAACTAAATGTAACATCCTGTCCCCATATTGAGGGTTAGGACCCGGACTTTCAGTACTTGTGAGCTCAAAGAGAAATTGAGACAATGTATTTTCCCTACTCATTCATCATGCTAGCATATATGCATATAAATATTGAATGTTTTCGCATAAAAAGTGATACGTGCATTCATTGACAACTTCCGGGTATACTTGTTATTAAATGTGATTTTATTGAAAATGAGGAGTAGAAGGAAT
>JANIJF010218061.1:0-10084 GCA_024520955.1 Erythroxylum bequaertii | reverse complement strand
AATTTGATTTTGACATTTTCTTTACACAATTTGGTTATGATCTGAAAAGAGCTTAAGCTTCATTAATTTCTTCTTCTGACAGTGGTTTGGAGATGCTGAAAAACTTACAAAAGCTCTTTTCTCCTTTGCCAGTAGACTGGCTCCCGTAATTATATTTGTTGATGAGGTCAGTTCTCTTTTTTTTTTTTTTGCATAATATGATCATTTAGACGCAAACGAGAAAAATGGTTGTTTTGTATTGACATTTTAAGCCTAGATTTAGCGATGTATTGAAACCTATGCCATTTTGATTCCATTAGTTAATGAAAAATAAAAAATCTAATTCTGTATGATCTTTCTCTTCCGTTTTCATCATAATCTATGGTCTCACTGTATCAGATAATAGAACTCCAAGTTGCAGTCCATGGTAACTTATGCAGTTGTGGCGCTCCTTGTTCTCTTATTACTTTCCAAAGAAAAATTTGCTTGTAATCACATTTTTTCTATTGTGATATTATTTTGAGTAGAATAAATTGTGAATTTGATTCTCTTCTCAGGTTGATAGTTTACTTGGTGCTCGTGGTGGTGCTTTTGAGCATGAGGCTACTAGAAGAATGAGAAATGAATTCATGGCTGCCTGGGATGGACTGAGATCAAAAGATAGTCAAAGGATTCTCATCCTGGGTGCCACAAATAGGCCATTTGACCTTGATGATGCTGTTATTCGTCGCTTGCCAAGGAGGTAATGTTGGAAAAATTGGAAAGTGTAATTTATAACTTCCTGTAATTCGTTATGTTCTCTCAAGTAAAACTTTTTGTCTCTCCTATGAGAGGATATAGCAATTTTGCTTATGGGCTTCCATGGACCTGTTCAGGATATATGTAGACCTACCTGATGCTGAAAATCGTATAAAGATTCTCAGAATAATTCTCGGACATGAGAATCTAGAACCTGATTTTGATTTCCGGAAACTCGCAAATGCAACTGAAGGGTATTCTGGTAGTGATCTAAAGGTAATACTTCTGATTGTAAGTTAAAATTGTGAGCATTTATGTGTTTATTTCTCACACTTATTATCTTGCAGAATCTCTGCATTGCTGCAGCATACCGGCCAGTTCAAGAACTTCTTGAAGAAGAAATGAAGGTAACCTTTGCAATCAATAAGCCTTTGCCAATCTTAGGTTCCTCTTCTTAAGAAAAGTAATAATTAATAGTGACTAAAACTGAGCATGCATAAACATGCTGAGACCATCAGGTTTAGGATAGTTGATTGACTTTACTCCTACCTTAGACAGGTTATGTGCATTTCTTTGTACACATTGGTTCAACAAATCTAATTGCTTTCACCTGCACTGCAGGGAGGCAAGCGTGCTTTAGCTCCAGGTTTAAGGCCACTTAATTTGGATGATTTCATTCAATCGAAAGCAAAGGTAATTTATTAACACAGATAACAGTATTCTGATTTGTGGAATAAGTCCAAACTAACTGAATTCATGGTGAGTATGTCTAAGAGATGATAATTGGCTTTGGTATTTACAGGTTGGTCCATCAGTGGCATTTGACGCCTCAAGCATGAATGAGTTGAGGAAATGGAATGAACAGTATGGTGAAGGCGGAAGCAGGAAACGGTCTCCCTTCGGTTTTTGAAAGTGAATGTGATCACGGCGGTTGGTTTAACTTAAATTCTTTGAGAAACAAGACGCGAATGTACCAAAAAAAAAAAAAGGTGACAGGCCTCTAGGTTATGTTAAGAAGCAAAATTCTCTTGCAGTAGCAATAGCAGAGGGCTTACATTACATTACAAGGTGGGTAGACTTTGATATGGTGATGACGATAGGCAATGCAATTTCCTTTTCTTAAAAGAGCTTGGGAGGGTGGTTGTTATACCTTTGTATATTTAATAAATTTTGTTTTTGAATTCAATTGTATTATTAAGGGAAATGAAAACTATAATATAAAAGCACTTTTTTATTTTATTTTATTTAATGATTGATGCAAATACTTCGTCTAAGCACATAGACAAGCACATAGACCATCAAGGCAAAGGGTGTCACAAGTACCGCAACCATCGGCTGGACAGTCGGAAGGGGCGTTGCATGAATCAATATCACCATCGTAATCAGGGGAGCTGGGAGGAGCAAGAGGCAGGCTCTGTGTCTGTGACTCTGAACTAACCATTATCAACAACACCAGTACACATGCAATTCTCAGCTGCTTCTTCATCTTCATCTACTTCTTTCCCTTCATCCTCCATCTATTTATAGTTATTTCCACAACCTAGCATAGGAGGTCTTCTTTGCATGATATATGTCTTTTCTTTCTTTCCGTCAAGAACACGCTACTTTACATGCTTTTTATTTTAATATCTTCACTTCGTATTCTATTCAATTAGTGTAAATAATAAATACAGCATATACACATTTTCTATGTAATTCCAATTAATAATAAATTATACCCAAAAAAAGTCATTTCCAAATTTCAAGGAAAAATTTTGCTAAAACAGGAAGTTTCGTACGACCAGCGATTGATCCTATTTCATTTGATTTTTTCTGAAAACAAGCACTAGGTTATTTACCAAATCTCAAATCTCCTATCTGGGAATTGATATTTTGATCCGAGAAAAGTTCAACAATACGCAGATCTATTTTTAACTAATAGATAGGTTATTTAGATGACATATGTAGAGAAGATGGAAATAAAATAAACTAAAAAATAATTAAAATTTTAAAAATAAAGAATGAAAATAAATTAAAATTGCAGATAAATAATAATAATAAAATAAAAATTAATAACAACAACAACAATAATAATAATAATAATAATAATAATAATAATAAATCTCAAATCTCTTCTCTCTCTGAATTGATATTTTGATCACCTGAGAAAGTCTATTTTTAACTAATAGGTAGGTTATTTAAATAACTTATGTAGAGAGGATGAAAATAAAATGAACTAAAAAATTTAAAAATAAATAATAAAAAATTAAAATTACAGATAAATAAATAGATAAATAATAATAATAAAATAAAAATTAAAAACAATAATAATGATAGTAATAATAATAATAATAAATCAAGATAAAAAGCCTTACAAGTTTAGCAAGAGAGGGTTAGTTTCAATAATAATAAAGTCTCCTAGTAAGGTTTCGAAACACACGCGAAAAACTCACCCCTGTTGATTAGCTAGCTGATGGCGGCAGCCGCGACGAGCGTGGTTCCGGCGGGGCGAGGCCGGAGAGCCATGGCAGACGACGAGAGGTTAGTGTTCGAGACAACGGAGGGTATCGAACCTATCACCAGCTTCGATGAAATGGGCATCAAGAACGATTTGCTTCGTGGAATTTACGCTTATGGTTTCGAGAAACCCTCCGCCATCCAGCAGAGGGCCGTTATGCCTATCATCAAAGGCCGTGATGTCATCGCTCAGGCCCAGTCCGGTACGGGCAAGACCTCCATGATTGCTCTCACCGTTTGTCAACTTGTCGATACCTCGAGTCGCGAGTATGTTCCTCTTCTTTTTCACGAAACCCTAATTCATAATTTTTTTCTAATTTCTTTTAATTACGTCCCTCATGGATTTTTGTGTGTATTAATCTGTCATGTTATAGTGTTCAGGCGTTGATATTATCACCCACAAGGGAATTGGCTGCTCAGACTGAGAAAGTAATTTTGGCAATTGGTGATTATATTAATATACAAGCTCATGCTTGTATTGGAGGCAAAAGTGTTGGAGAGGATATCAGAAAGTTGGAGTTTGGAGTTCAAGTTGTTTCTGGAACTCCAGGCAGAGTCTGTGACATGATCAAGAGGAGAACTTTGCGAACTAGAGCCATTAAATTACTAGTCCTTGTAAGTGGTTTCAATTTGGATCCGCTTGCATTTAATTCTGTAGATGCTGTCTCAAGCTTCTGTAATAAGTATCTAATCACTGAAATCTTTTAAATGTACTAGGGTTTTTGACAATATTCATTTATATTTTTGGTTGTTGTTGCTGCTGTCTTCTAGGATGAATCTGATGAGATGTTAAGCAGGGGTTTTAAGGATCAGATTTATGATGTCTACAGATATCTTCCACCAGAGCTACAGGTTTTGTTTCCCTTTTTCTCTCAATTTGGTTATCTAGCTTTAATCTACACGTACACCATCTTTTCATCTGTCTTTGGTTAGTTGGTTATGAACTTTCTACAAAGCCCCTTCTTCCCACTTGCCTCCATAAAAATGAAGAAGAATTCTTGAGCTAGTTTAGGTTGTCCACATATTGCCTTTTGATCGTTCACCTTCTTTTAACTCCTTGAAGCTGATATTTATATGTATTTTGGACCTTGTTTTATTAGCATAAATGAGTGAATGGGCCTCTTGCATTCTCATTTCTTAGACAAGATGGAATTTAGGAATTGGACCAAGAAACTGGGAACAAGTATGGATTCTTTCCATCTAATCATGTTGAGAATGGTGTGCTAGGGTTCAGTTTGAATTACTGAGAATTGTGATTCCCATATTCTGTTTGTAGTACTTAATGAACTATTATACGTTTCCTTTCTTCAAATTTATTTTTGCCTAACACTCGGGAATCAGTGACCTGTTTTTCAAATTCTTATTATATACTATATAGTAATGATTGTTGGGACTCAATGACTAATGTGTTTTTCCTATTCATACTGTAAAGTAATGATTATTGCTCGCAAGAGACATTAACTTTTTCTGTACCCTTCATGCTATTGCTCTCTTTACTGGAACACTAAATTGAGTGATTGCGTATAAATTTGACATTTAAATCCTGTGCATGAAAAACAGGGTAATTTTGTTAGTAGAATGGAGAGCATTAGCATCCTTAACCGTAAAGTTTTGTCTGGTTGGTGGTTTTACATGTTAATAATCTGATTGTGTTGCTGAAATCTGAGCATTCGTCTCAGGTTGTCTTGATTTCTGCCACGCTTCCTAATGAAATTTTGGAGATGACTACCAAGTTTATGTCAGATCCTGTGAAGATTCTTGTAAAGCGTGATGAGTTGACTTTGGAAGTAAGTACTTGGTTCGTTTAAGGAGCTTCAAATGACTGCTTGGATGGAATTGGATGCCAACTCTTGATTGTTTATCATTTTATGCTGGCAGGGAATCAAGCAATTTTTCGTTGCAGTTGAGAGAGAGGAGTGGAAGTTTGACACTCTTTGTGACCTTTATGATACTCTAACCATCACTCAAGCTGTTATTTTCTGCAACACAAAGAGGAAGGTAATGCTGCTGCCTTTTTGGCTCCTTTTGCTAATTGTTTATGGTATTTGGCGATTAGGAATTACAGAATCGTTGTCTTTTATTGACCATTGAAATTGATTTAGTTCATTCTTAACTATTTGACTGCTATAAAACTAAGACATACGTCTGTCACATCATTGGATGCCTTTGGAAATGTCTGATTGTGTAGATTGCCTATATTGCCTCCATATGTAAGTGTTTATTACCAATGAAAATGACCACGAATCCAGGGAGGATTTTATTTTGATCTGTTTCATGCCTTTTTTTTTCTTACTTCAAATATGACCTTTTGGGATGTGTTTCATCTAGGTGGAAATTGAAAATCAGGATTTCTTATCACTGTAGCTGAGGTGATTGGTAAATTTGATTAGTGGAAAACAATCAGAAATTCACTTCATCTTAAGATGTGAAGCCTTGTAGGCTTTGGTTCCTGATGCTGTGCTTGTATATTGTCTGATGTGTTTTCCATAATCATTGTCCGATCTCTAATGCAGGTGGATTGGCTAACTGAAAAGATGCGCAGCAACAACTTTACAGTTTCATCAATGCATGGTGATATGCCTCAAAAGGAAAGAGATGCAATTATGGGAGAATTCAGAGCTGGTACTACCCGTGTACTTATCACAACCGATGTCTGGGCCCGAGGGCTTGATGTGCAACAGGCAAGTACCTTCTGATTACTCTTCACTTGAGTGCCTTCCTATAGAATTTCTTTTCTAGTGATAAGGATCTGTCCTATCAAAGTGTAAAGGGCATTATAATATTAACATGAATTCTAATATTTCCATCAAGTTGATTATGTAATTTGGGGTTAACAGTATTCAGCAAAATTGTGATTTCTTTCTTAAAATTTGAAAATGAGTTTTGACATATTTTCAAATGCTTATCTTTTGTGGATAGGCTCAGCATTAAATTCTTGGAGCTGCATAAGCTCGTTATTTAATAATAGTCTATTCTTTAAAATGATCAGTGGAACCCTAAAGTAGAGAGCAAGAGTAACCTTATCGAACTTGTTGAAAAATCTGGTAAAGATTGTCAAGCATTCCTTCTCTCTCCCAATGGATGAAAAAGTGTGCTGTTTATTGAACTCTTAGTTTGATTATCTTTACTAATTTGCTTAAAATCAAAACTTCTTATTTTGATTTTGACTGGATGGAGAATTGTGCTCTTGGACTTCGTAACTATGATATGTCAAATGTCTACCTTTGTTAAAACAATTCATGCATCTGCTGTTTGTTCAGCCGAGTATTTACTATTAAAATTGCTTAGTGTCGCTGAATTGTATAAGTTGATGCAAACAAATGTTTCTTCTTATATAATCATTTTCAGAAGATGTCCCATATATACAATGGAAACATTGGAATTTATTCTAATGAATAAGAGAATTGATCTACATTATCAGTGATGAAGCTAAGCTGAACTTTTAGGTAACAGGAGGAGAAAGAATTCTGAGTCTTGAAAAAGCGGCAATTAACCATCTAGTGTCTTTCTTTTGCAAGCTTAGAGATAACTCTCAAGTCTTCTTATATAAACATGCAGATTTTGATTATAAGTTGTGTTGTGGATAACTTGATTGGATTTTCTGATGCACATACCACTATTTCTGTTTCAGGTATCCCTGGTGATAAATTATGACCTTCCAAATAATCGAGAGCTTTACATTCACAGGATAGGTCGCTCTGGCCGATTTGGACGAAAGGTACATACTTCTATTTCTATCTGTTGCCTTGATTACCTGATTACTGGGTGTGATTTTCACCTCAACATATTGGTTTTTCTAGCTAGGTAGTTTAAAGAAATTTTCCTTCAGAACTGTGATCAACATTGTGTATGATGGGTTTGTAGCGTTCCGGTCTTTATACCCTGTATGACTATCTTATCCAATGCAAATAGAATGACCATTTGGTGGTTTGCAGGGTGTGGCGATAAACTTCGTCAAAAGTGATGATATCAAGATTTTAAGAGATATTGAGCAGTACTACAGTACCCAGATTGATGAAATGCCTATGAATGTTGCTGATCTTATATAAAGCTGTTGGTGTTTCCAGTTGCGTGATTGATTTGATTTATGTGAAGTGTACAATATGGTTGTTAGATTGACATTTTCTGGGCGTTTTCCGGTGACGGAGACATTTTTTTAGGTTAGCTTTTAACTTATTTGATGTGATGTGGGCTTTATTGAGATATTGTTTTGAACTGACCCCTATGACAGTTCTGCCTTCTAACAATTTAATCTTGATTTTGTAAACATGGATTGAATCTTGCAATGTCAAATGGTTTATATAACCTCCATTCAAATTAGTTTATTAATTCGAGATGATCTTGTGTTGTGCATTCAAAATAAGTAATATTTCGCTGAACCAACAAAAGCCAAAGATGCATTGAGAGAAGTTTGCCTGCTACAAATGTCATGGGTTGATAAACAAGAAACTTGGAAGAAGCATATCAGGCTCGGATAGGATTAATTGTGCACAGCCCAGTTAGGCATATGGACACGTACTAGTGCATAATGTAGAAGTCAGAACATGAGCGACAATCTGTCATGCAATTCTAGACTCAAAATTAATTAGAATACAACCGTAACAAGTATGTTAATGTACGGAAATATTTCCTCCACAATAGAACTGTGCATGAAACAGAAAAGCAGAAATTGTTGCTCTGGACTTGACCAATTTCTTCCAAAAGCCAAGCAAACAGCTACTGAATTCAAGCTATCACTGAGCAAAGAGGATCATCAAGTACACACCCATGACCTCTTAACTGCTCTGTTGAATTACACCATGTCATTGTCATCCAGTAGAGGTGTGTGGAGTGCTGTCATTTTTCTCTACTACGTAGGATAAGGCTGCGTATTATATTAGATATCTCACTGAATATTGTTATTGTTAGAACTTGCAGAGATTAAACACAGGTAGTGCATCAAGTAAGTTACAAGACAATTTAAGCATGAAGCTGTAGCAATTTGCCGATTATTTACCTTGAAAGGAATAGAAAGAGAGGATTTCACATTGGCATCAGCTCTTGAAAATTCATGCGAAACATCTGCCACCTTTTCTAACTATTCCCTGGCAACATCTGCATCTATAGCAGTAGATACCACGTGGGAAAGTAACCAGATGTCTCACTTCCAGGTCTAGCACTAAGCACACACGAAGCTATTTGTGATGTTATACCAAGCAACTCATCATTAGATGCCATTGGTCCCACCCTACTCAAGAGTTTTATTTTATGTGATAGCCTAGAAGTAGAATCTAGAATTTCATTTTCTCTTCAACACTTAGATAACTGTGTTATTGAGATGATCAACCATAACCAGAGCACAAAATAGTTCCCAAATGAATTCACTGGTAAAATATAAATAATGAAATAAAAAGCCAAATTCTTCACTATGCAAACGTGAAACATCAGAACGTGAGAAACAAATAAATCTGACTCTCTAACGTGAAGATAGGATGGCAGCACAAATAAAGGTAGATTTGTCGAACCTTGACCTATAATCAACCTTAGCTCCTCTAAACTCTAATACACAAGCTCTGAGCATATCCTCAATAGTCTTGATTATCCTCTCACTCTGTCCATCTGTCTGAGGATGAAACGCTGTACTGAAATTCAACTTAGTACCCATAGCGGACTGCAAACTCCTCCAAAACCTCGAAGTAAATCTGGGATCCCTGTTCAATACTATGGACACTGGAACCCCATATAGTCTCACCACCTCATCCACATATCTCCGGGCCAACTGATCAAGTGAGTTATTCTCTCTCACTGGTAAGAAATGGGTCGATTTAGTCAACCGATCCACTATGACCATTTTAGCATCATGCTGCCTGGGAGTCTTTGGCAAACCCATGATGAAGTCCATAATAATCCGTTTGCATTTCCACTCCGGAATAAGTAACGAATGTAACTTCCCTACTGGAGCCTGGTGTTTAGCCTTAACTTGTTGGCAAGTCATACATCTAGATACATAATCCACCACTTGCTTCTTCATTCTAGGCCACCAGAAATGTTGCTTCAATGTGTTATACATCTTGGTAGTACCAGGATGCATAGCATAGGGGGGCATATGAGCTTCCTCAAGTATCTCCTTCCTCAGATCATCTACATTGGGCACACACGGCCTTTGCTTCAACCATAATGTCTAATCTCTTAATTCAAATTCAGATTCCGGGTTGGCCTTCACTTTCTCAATAAGCTTTGCCATATCTGGATCTTTACCCTGGACTTTCTTGATTCTGTCATGCAACATTGGTCTCAACTTCAAAGTCGCAATCAAGGTCTTATCTTGTTCTAAATTCAATTTCACATTCAAAGCTCTCAAATAAATCAAATTGGGTAACCTCGATAACTGCATCTGAACTACACTGATATTAGACTTTCTGCTTAAAGCATCAGCCACCACATTAGCTTTCCCGGGGTGGTACTCAATAGTGCAGTCATAGTCCTTTAGTAACTCAACCCATCTCCTCTGCCTCAAATTCAACTCCCTCTGACTAAGAAAATATCTCAAACTCTTATGATCGGTGAATATTTGAAAAGTCTCCCCATATAAATAATGTCGCCAAATCTTTAGAGCAAAGACCATAGCGACTAGCTCTAAATTATAAATCGATTATCTCGTGAGACCTTAATTGTCTCGATGCATAGGCGATCACCTTGCCATGCTTCATCAATTCACACCCTAATCCTTGATGCGAAGCATCACTATACACTACATATCCTCTAGTCCCCGATGGAATTGTCAACACCGGTGCAGTAGTCAACCGATGTTTCAACTCCTCAAAGCTTTTCTGGCACTCCTCAGTCCATCTGAAAGGTACATTTTTCCTCAGAAGCTTTGTCAGAGGGGCTG
>JANIJF010218045.1:0-10085 GCA_024520955.1 Erythroxylum bequaertii | reverse complement strand
ATACACGGATTGTTTCGGAGGGAAAAATTTCATGGAGAACCACACCGGAACTTGAGAATAGTTCTCAAGTTTGAGAAGCTTGGTTACGTCTTGGAAGAACCACTTCTTGATCCCCCTGCTGCTGATGCTTCTGATGATGATCGAAGGGCATATAGAAGGAATCTAAATGATAACGGGATGGCTAGTTGTATTATGCTAGCCACTATGTCATTGGAGCTGCAAAAGTAACACGAGGCTGTGGATGCTTATAGTCTATCACCTTAGGGAGCTCTTTGATGAGCAAGAAAGGTCCAAAAGGTTCAAGACTTTTTTTCCACTCAAAGATGGTTTAGGGGTCACTTTAGTAAGAATAGAGCTCTTTGATGAGCAAGCAAGGTCCCAAAGATTCGAGACTTTGCGATTGCTCTTACGCTCTAAGATGGTTAAAGGGACATCTCTAGTGTAGTACGAACTGAAGATGAATGGCTACATCGAGTGGTTGGCCTCCTTGGGTTTTCTTTTGGATCATAAATTAAATATTGACTTAATTTTTACGAGTTTAACCGATAGTTACTCACAATTTGTGCTTAACTATCAGATGAACAATAGATAGAGCACAATTCTCGAGCTGGTCATCATGCTCAAGGCAGTTGAGCCATCTATCCGTAAGGACAAGGTTGTGATGCTGGTGGACTCTTTTGGTTTCAAAGAAAAAGAGCCAAAAGAAGAAGAAGTTCGTAGGGCCTAAGGGAGGTGTCAAGAAAGCAAAGAAGACTGCCTCAGAAGGAACTTGAAACTGCAAGGTCTATCTGGAGTCCTTCAAGCAGAAGAAGGCATCTGATGCCCCATCTACTTCAGTTACTTATGTTATTGATATTCATACTGTTTCTGATAACAATATAAGGGTATTAGATACCCTTTGTAGCCCACACATTTGTATTGACATGAAGGGCCTCAAGAATAGTAGACAACTTAACCAGGGAGAGTCAGCTCTGCGAGTGGGCAATGGAGCAAGAGTTGCTGCATTAGCTGTAGGCACATATGTATTGATGCTCCCTAGTGGGCTTGTACTAGAATAGGACAATTGTTTTTATGTACCTACTTTGACAAAAAAATGTAACGTCTGTTTCTAGTCTTAATAAAGCTGAATTCCATTTAAATTTTAGTAACAATGGTTGTTTTATTTATTTGAATGGAATGTTATATGCTTTGGGTACATTATGCAATGGTATATACATATTAGATATGTCTAATCCGATTCTAAATATTAATAATAACAAAAGAATAAAATGAGATAATGTGAAATTGTCTTACTTATGGCATTGTCACCTTGGCCATATAAGTGAGTGACGTATGTCTAAACTACATAAGCGTGGTAGTTTAGGGTCATTTGATTATGAATCATATGATACACGTGAATCTTGTTTATTAGGCAAGATGACTAAGTTACCCTTTAAGGGAAAGGGTGAATGAACTAGTGGACTTTTAGACCTAATATATACTGATGTATGTGGTTTGATGTCCATACATGCCAAAGGTTGTTTTGTATACTTCATTACCTTTATCGATGATCATTCTCAATATGGGTATGTGTATCTTATGAGATACAAGTCTTAAGCCTTTGAAAGGTTCAAAGAATTCAGAAATGAAGTTGAGAAACAACTTGGGAGAAGTAATAAATCATTTCGATTAGATCAAGGTGGTGAATACTTAAGCTAAGAGTTTTTGGATTATCTCAGGGATAATGGAATATTGTCCCAATGGACTCCACCTTACATACCACAACACAATGGTGTGTCTGAGAGGAGAAATCGAACCTTGTTATACATGGTGAGGTCTATGATGGGTTTAGCCATTTTACCAAAATCATTTTAGGGGTATGCATTCGAAACTTCTATTTATGCATTAAATAGAGTCCCATAAAAGTCAATTGATGTTACTCTATATGTGATATGGGCTAATAATAAACCCTATCTTTCTCATATGAATGTTTACGGTTATCCTACTTATGTGAAGTGGATTCAATCAGATAAGCTTTAAGCTAAATTTGGCAAGTGTCTATTTGTAGGATATCCTAAGGAAACTATATAATATCAGTTTTACCATGTTTCAGAATAAAAGGTGTTTGTTTCAAAATATGCTATCTTTTTAGAGAAAGAGTTTCTTTTAAGAGAAGATGGTGGGAGCAAAATTGAATTTGTGGAAGTTCAAGATGCTCAAATAGACGTAGATTAATTGCCTGGATCCGAGACTATTATTCATGAAGATGAAACAATAGTTCAACCTTCTGACACATAAGAAGTTCGTAGGTCAGGTAGGATACATTATCTTCTTGAGAAATGCAGATTTCTCATAAATGAACTTAACAACATATTGCTCATAGAAGATGATGAGCCTACTACCTATAAAGAGGTTTTGAAGAGTTCAGAATCTGGCAAATGTCTTCAAGCTATAAAATTCGAAATGGATTCCATGTATGAAAACCAAATATGGACTTTGGTTGACCCACCTGAAGGGATAAAACCCATAGGGTGCAATTAGGTTTTCAAGAAGAAAACTGACAAAGAGGGCAATGTAGTTGCCCATAAAGCTAAGCTTCTAGCTAAAGGTTATTGTCAAAGGCAAGGTGTTGGCTATGATGAAACGTTTAGCCAAGTAGCTATGCTTAAATCCATTAGGATACTGATTGAGCCCAAGTTTATTATCTAAATTGGCAACACTTTCGTGACCTTTACTATGCTTTTTGACTCCTAAATCTTGATTTTGTGCTTAATTTAATCCTTGAGTGTGTACTTTTATTTTATACAATTTGATAGGAAAAATTGTCACAATAGGTATTAATTGTATTCCTTGATTTTTCTAAGAACAATTGATACTGCAAATTTCTATTTTGATTGTAGGAAACTCAAGGAGAAGGGAGTCAATGTGCTGAATTGAAGTCAAAAGGAGAACAAAACTTTCAAGAAAATTTCACCGCGGGAAAAGTTTTCCTGACCTTTTAGGAAAAGTTCGTTGCGGCAAAGGTTCTAAAAAATGTAGAAAAGCTTTCGGGAAAAGTACGCTGCGGTGGATTTGAACTTAGAGCGATGTGAGAACGTTCTCTGAGACTCCGACTCCGACTCCGGTGACCTCTAGCTTTCGCCCTTCCTCTCCATGGCTTCGTCTTCCCCTTCCCTGACTGAACCTCGTTCTCCTCTTAAACCTTTACCTTCTCTGCTGGTGTCCCCTTCTCCCCCTCCCCCCCTTTAGCGACCAGAATCTAAACCCTAATCTTTCTTCTTCTCCGTTTTCGGTTTCTAATCCAGCCTCGTCCCTTCCCCAAACTCTTCCCCCTCCTCTGCCCCCCATCCCGACAAGACCCCTGGCCCAAATCCCTCTGTGCCCCTCCCAAAGAAACCTCTAGGAAATCTCCGTACCTGGAAGGCAGTGGTCTCTGATGGTATCGAGGCTTCTTCCCAGGTTTCCTCCTTGTCCTACTTTCCTCCAGAGATGAAGGATAACCAGCTTGTGGTGACTCCTCCTCCAGATTTTGGCAAAGCATGGAGCGGCTAAACTCATAACTGCCCTCATTGGTTTCTTCTTTGGCAAGCGTCCGACCTTTCCGTTAATTCACAGAGCTTTGTCTCGAACTTGGGCTGCTTGGGGTCTTAAGGAAATCTTAATCACTAGTGCCAAAAATTTCCTCTTCAAGTTTGAATTTGAGGATGGCATGAAAGAGGTTCTGGAGAAAGGACCGTGGCATATCCAAGGTAAACCTTTGTTTCTCAAGAAATGGTGCTTGAATGGCGGGGAACAGGAGGTAGTTAGATCAGCTCCGGTCTGGACACGGTTCTATAATGTCCCAGTCGAATACTGGACTACCGAGGGTATTGGGAGAATAGCAAGTGACGTTGGTATTCCCTTACTCATGGATACCCCCATCGCAAAGATGTCTAGAATTATGTATGCTAGAGTGTGTGTAGATTTAGACCTCCAAAAGCAATGGCCAAAGTCCTTTCTGTTAGCAACTTATTCTGAGGATGGGGAGTTATCTTATAAGACCATCCACACTGAGTATGAATGGATACCGGACTCACGAGCTCCCCAGCAGAAATGGGCACCAACTGGGAGGACCTTTGAAACTGGCCTGCAATCAAAATTGATAGAGAAAACCACTTCCAACCCCCAGTCCCAATAGCAGGAGCCCCCCTCCCTGGTAACAGGTATGGTCCAGCCCTCTTCTAGTGCAAAGCAATCCCGTCTGGTTCTCTGGCAATTCAGCAGCCATCCCACGAGCTTCAGCAGCCTAGCAATGGTGATCAGGACATTAACAGCTCCACCTCAAACAGAGAGGACTGCCCAATGAAAGCAGCCTCCCAGGGTGCCCTTGATGTCCCAAGTCTTGCTATCTCAAACCAGGTTAGTAGTTCTCCTCCCTCTCCTTGTTCTGAATTGGTTCCTAGTAGCTCTGGTACTAGGGGTGGGGCAGAAGGGGCTTTCACTAGAACAACTAGGAAAACCAGAAGGAAACATTAGTAGGAGATTGGTTTGGTTTGTTTTGTCTTATGGATTTAGTTTTTTGGAATGTTAGAGGGCTTAATCGCCCAAATAAACAGTTAGCTATCAAGGCTTGTCTTAAGAGTCTTTCTCCTGCTTTTGTGTGCCTGGTTGAAACTCGAATAAGGTCCCCTGGTATCCTACACAATATTTGTTCCTTGATGTTCCCTAGATGGCTCTACTCCTCCAACATTGATCAGGCCTCCATTGCTAGGTTAGTTCTAGCTTGGAATGCAGATAGTCTCTCGTGCTCTAGGTTAATCTCTACCGACCAACTTATTCACCTAGAGGTTACTCCCATCCATAGCTCCGCCCCCTTCCTTGTCACTTGTGTGTATGGGTCCACTACTCTCAACCATAGGAAGCAACTCTGGTCTGCCTTGCATCAAATCTCCACAACAGTTGGGAACCACCCTTGGCTTATTGCTGGTGACTTTAATGCGATTCTGAACTCTCATGAGGCAGATCCATTGAGTTCCCAGGCCTTGCAGGGTATGCGAGATTTTAGGCAGTGTGTAGAAGTCTGTTCTGTTTTTGATCTTAATACTACTGGCCCTACCTTTACTTGGAACAATAAACAGAGTGGTGATCTCCTCGTAGCCATGAAATTGGATAGAACACTAATCAATTCTGAGTGGTCCTCTCTGTTCCCCAGCTCTTATAGTTTAACTCTTAATCCAAATGTCTCGGATCACTCTCCCTTAGTGGTTAAAACATTTCTCAGTCCGCAGAGGAGAAGTTCCCCCTTTAGGTTCTCCAACTTTCTAGCATCCCATCCTCACTTCCTTCAACTTATTGAAGAAGGCTGGTCTACTCACGTCAGGGGCACCCCTATGTTTCAGGTTGTGTCCAAGCTGAAACTTATTAAAAGGGCACTCAAATCCCTTAACTCGAACCAAATAGGAGATGTTAGTGTCCGTGTGGAGAATTGTCAGCGTAATCTCAACTATATCCAAGACCAGCTTCAACTTGACCCCCATTCTGCCCTTCTAAAAGCTAGAGAGATTGAAGCCATTCAAGATGTTCTTCAAGCGCTTAGAGATCAAGAATCATTCTTCCAACAAGCTTCCCGTATTAAATGGCTTAAAGCAGGGGACAGAAACACTAGATTTTTTCATCAGTCTCTCATTGCTCACAGAAATAGGAATTCTATTCACTCCATACTTTTGGCCAATGGTACTCGACTTGTTGGTTTCCATGAGATTCAGGATCAGTTTTTGACTCATTTCCAGAATACCTTAGGGAGTTCTAAACCCCTTCCTTCTTCTCAGGAGTTTGTAGCTTCTCTCTTTCCAATTCCTCTTCCTGTTAGTCTTACCAGTGCTCTTGTAGCTGAGGTTTCTGATCAAGAGATCAGTGAGGTCATCCATTCCTTCAATCCGAACAAGGCCCCAGGCCCTGATGGGTTTAATGGCCATTTTTTCAGGCAATCTTGGTCCATTATTGGTCCGGAAGTCACTATGGCTATTAAGAACTTCTTTGAGCATGGGAAACTCCTTAAGGAGCTTAACTCAACCTTTATCTCCCTCATTCCTAAGGCAGCTCAACCAACCACTGTGCAAGATTACAGACCCATCTCTTGTTGTAATTTTCTTTATAAGGTCATTGCTAAGCTTTTAGCTAATAGAATCCGATCAGTTCTTCCCCACATTGTTAGCCATAACCAAAGTGCTTTTTTTTCCAAATCGTCGCATAGGTGATAATGTTTTGTTGGCTCAGGAAACTCTTAGAAATTATCATCTTTCTAATAGCCATAAGCGTTGTGCTTTCAAAATAGATCTTGCTAAAGCTTATGACACTATTCGTTGGGAGTTTCTCATTACTGTTCTAGAATCAGAAATTCATTGCTTGGATTAAAGAGTGTATCCTGACCCCGTCTTACTCTATCCTCATTAATGGTACCCCCTCCAAGTTCTTTAGAGGTCAGTCGGGTCTGAGGCAAGGTGATCCCTTATCCCCTTTCCTTTTCATTTTAAGTATGGAAGTCCTTTCTGGAGGGTTGAACAAGGCTCTAGATGGAAATCCCTCATACCAATACCATTGGAGATGTAACTCTCTTAAACTAAATCATCTTCTGTTTGTTGACGATCTTATGCTTTTTTGTCATGCTGATTTGGATTCAGTGACTTCTCTGCTAGACTGTCTTAGGACCTTCTCTCAATTGTTTGGTTTGAAACTGAATCCCAACAAAAGCCATTTTTTCTTATCCTTTAAGTCGTTTCCCCTGACTCCTCAAATTGAACTAATGTCTGGTCTTAAGCAAGGTAATCTCCCCATTAAATATTTGGGCGTCCCCCTCATTACTGGAAGGTTGATCCGTAGGGATTATAGGCCTCTTGTAGAAAAAATCAAAGCTAGGATTAACAAGTGGACTAACAAAAGTCTTTCCTATGCTGGTAGGCTTCAGTTGATTATTTCAGTGCTTTCTTCCTTTCAAGTCTATTGGTCTTCCATGTTCATCCTACCTTCTTCCATCCTAAAGGAGATTGAGGCTAAACTTAGGAATTTTCTTTGGTCTGGGCAGCACTCCTCCCATTCTAGTGCTAAGGTCAAATGGTCAAACATATGTAGACCAAAAAATGAAGGTGGTCTTGGGATTAAACACTTACCTACTTAGAATACAGTGCTTCTGGGAAATAGGATTTGGATTTTGTTTCACGACCACGAAGCTCTCTGGGTGAAGTGGGTACACTCTATTATTCCTAGGAGAAGGACTTTTTGGAGTATTCTTCCTACTAGCAATAGTTCCTGGAGTTGGAGGAAAATTTTAGTTGTGGGGGATAAACTAGGGAACCAATTCAGAATTAGGATAGAAAATGGAGCTTTTACTTACTTTTGGCAGGGTCCTTGGCACCTGAGAGGTATCCTCCAACATTTCTCTACTGTTAGGGCCATTAATGGTTCCGAGCTCAAATGGATAGCCACAGTTTCAGAGGTGATTAGGAATAATAGGTGGAGCTGGCAAGAGGTTATAGGGGATACATAGGGTTTTCTGCCACCACTCCAATATCAACCGAATAGCTCTCAACAAGATAGTTTGGAGTGGTTGGCAGGGTCTAGGAATAGCCATGTCTATACTAACTCTTCAGCCTATTCCTTTTTAAGACCCCCCTAACAAAGAATCCCTTGGCATACACTGGAATGGTCCACAAAGAATAGCCCACGATGTTCCTTCATACTTTGGTTGGCCTTTTGTGGCAAACTTCAGACTAGAGACAAACTCACTTACCTACATACCCCCAATCATTGCTCCTTATGTTTCACTGCCAATGAATCAGTGGATCATTTATTTTTTGAATGCCTTTATTCCAAAGCAGTTTGGACTGATTGCCTAGCCTACTTTCATATCACCTTCCCACCTCATCTTGACCTCCATTCGATCCCTTCTTGGCTTAATTCCCCACATAATCTCAGATCTGTCAATCCTATCTTCCCAATTCTCCTTTCAGTGGCAGTCTACTTTCTTTGGAAAGAAAGGAATGCAAGGACCTTTAAAGATGAAGCTATGGGTGTGGATGGAGTGAAAGCCAGAGTGCTCACTCTAGTTCAGGAGCACCTCAGAGTAAACACCAAAGACAAGTAAGGGCATGAGAGGTTTTTTAAATACTAACATCCTTGAGCAGGTTTTTTGTTTTAGGTTTTCAACAGAGGCACTTGGAGTGGTAGGTCAAAGCCCCACAGTATGAGAGCACAAGTCTTCAAGCTCTTCGAACCCCCTCCTCAGCAGCAATTAGGCTTCCCTCATTGGCAAGGCAGTAGCTCAATATACAAATCTTCATTGACTCTTCAGAAGCAGCAGCAAAGTCAAGCGGAGAAGTCCTCCAAACCTCCAACACATTCAGCATAGAAGGTCTTACTCATTAAGGAAGGTTGAGAGGAAATTCCAACCTCTCCTCAACTGTACAGATTCTGTTTGCTCCCAAGGGGTTCAACCACGATTTTTTGATGGTATTAGTACTATATGAGGTTGGGCTTGGTAGTAGTTTCTTGAATGAAGGTTTGTTGCTTTAGATTTGGATTCACAGTTTGGTTGGCTTTTGAGTTGGTTAGGCTGCTAGTCTTTGGAAGGGTTCTTGATGATTTTGTTTTGGTTGTTCTATTAAATTTGAGTTTGTAGACTGTACAAGCTCTAGCTGTACATATTTTCTATTTATTTATATATTCCTTCTGATTTAACCAAGAAAACTATCTCCAAATCTTCTTTTAATTTCTTTTTCCTATTTTCCATAAATTTCCATAATTCTCAATAATTTTTGAAAATAAATCCAAAATTCAAAAATATTACAAATCCACTAATCAATAAAATTTCAATGTAAATAAATTCCAAATTCACAAATTTCCTAGAAAAGATCACAACTCAATCCAATTATTCATGAATGCAAGTACAGTTATTTTTATGTGCAGAAAAATTCACTATTCATGTGTATGTATATGCCATATTATGCATAAGCATGAAATGCTTTTCTAAGCTCTCTTTGTTCGCTCATATTTATAATTCTAACCTTCCCGCAGGTAACAGGATGTTACATGCACCCTATGGGTTTTATCCCTTGGAGTGGGTTAACTAATGTCTGTACTTGGTTTTCAAACATGGAATCCATTTCGGATTTCATGCCTTAAAGCCATTTTTCATATTCTGAACTCTTTAGAACTTCTTTATAGGTAGTAAACTCATTGTCTTTTATGAGCAATACGTTATTATGTTCACTTATGAGAAATCCACATCTCTCTAGAACATGATGTATCCTACTTGACCTACGAACTTCTCATGTATCTGAAGATTGAACTATTGTTTCATCATTATGAACAAGAGTCTCAAGTTTAGGTAGTTGATCTACATCTGTTTGAGCATCTTAAAGTTCTATAATTTCAATTTTTCTCCCACTGTCTTTTTTTAGAAGAAACTCTTTCTCTAAAAAGACAACAAGCTTTGAAAAAAAAACTTTTATTCCAAAATATTGTAGAACTAATATCCTATCATTTCTTTAGGATATCCTACAGATAGACACTTGTCAATTTTAGCTTCTAGCTTATCTGACTGAATATACTTCATATAAGATGGACAACCCTAAAATTTCATGTGAGAAAAATAGGGTTTCTTGTTATTCCACATCTTATATCCAGTAACATCAACAAACTTTGAAAGGACTTTGTTTAACACATAAATAGCAGTCTCAAGTGTATATCCTTAAAAGAATTTTGGCAGATCTGTTAAGCCCATCATTGACCTCACTATGTCCAACAAGGTTTGATTTCTCCTTTCTTCCACACCATTGTGTTGCGACGTGTAAGGTGGAGTCCACGGGTATATTATCCCATTATCTCTAAGATAACTTAGAAACTCTTGGCTTAAGTATTTACCATCTCGATCTGATCATTAACAGAGACTTTCATATCTTTTTCAACCTCTATTTCCTGTATCCTCTATTCTTTGTTCTCCTTTTCTTTAGCGCCTTGAACAAAGACTTCCTTATATTCTTCAAACTCCATCTCCGCTATCATCTGTTCTTCTTCCTCTCGCTCCTGTAAAGATTTGATTTCATCAATTCTTATAAATTAAATACCCTCCT
>JANIJF010218010.1:0-10090 GCA_024520955.1 Erythroxylum bequaertii | reverse complement strand
ACAAGAACAAACTTGAAGAGCGAACAAATAATGACATCCAAGAACGAGTCCTTTTTTCTCCAAGTCTGTCCATAACGAAATAGGAAATTAAATAGTTAAAGCTATCCACATTCCACAATGGTTATTTGAAATTTGAAGCAAACCAATAGTCAAAAACGAGTGAATTAATGACATTACTTGAGCAAAAGAAACTCGTTTTCTATAAGTTGGAAAGAGAATGATGAAAACCAATAAAATACACCATTTCCTTTCCTTTAATTGAATGAATGTGAGTATATAATTCCTATGATCCTATAATTTAATAATTAGGTTAATTTTAAATGAAATGTAAATAGTGCTTCTAATATGAATAATAAGTGTAGAATAATAAATTATGCTAATTTAACACGTGAAAGTTAAATCAAAAATTTATATTGCATAATTAATTACTACTTATTTTAAAAATAATTTAGTTTAAATATGAATTATATTCATTATTTAGATGAATAAATAAGAATTAGGTTTTGCTTTATTATATTTCTTTAAGTGGTTTCAAACATATAAAAATATACTTAAAAGCTTTGGTAATTCATAAGTTCCATCTTATCTGAATTGTATACCATCAAAGTTTGACTTAAAACACAATAGGCCCGCCTCAAGTTGAAGTTTGAAAGTCAAAAGACATAAATACTCGATTTTTATTAATTATGCATATTTTAATACCCATTTTTAAAATATAAAATAGGGTATTCTATTCCTTAATAAATAGTTTATATAATAAATTTGCCCAGTTCTTTGCATCAAAAAACATTAGTAACAATATTTCTCTAGTTCATATCATCAACCATTATATATATTATTATAGTTTATAATTTTTTTGGAATTATAGTTTATAATTTGATTCAACAAGCCTACCAAACTTTTTTTTTTTCTATTTCCAAGTGATAAAATGATTTATCTAACTTTAAATTCTCAGTTTATACTTCCATCACTGTCAGCAATTTACTGAAAATTTCAAGTTCTTAAGCTTTGACTAACTGATAAAAGAATTAATTACTTTGTTGTCTTCGTCAAGAACAGAGGCATAGTCAAAAGAAATAAACCTTTTGCAATGACCCTTTCTGGTTCCAAGTATATTCTTATTTCTTATCCTAAATGCTATGGTTTCTTACAATCATTTTTTTTTTTTGTTTTCCAATTCGCGACCGAAATACCACTCCCTCGTAAAATCTACTACACTGCACACGCCATCAAAAAGAATTGAAATCATTTTTTTTAATGCAGGAATGATTCATTTTTTTCCTTGTATCAAAGTTATAACCCTCCCATCATTAAAGGAATAGATTTCCGCCGATTTAAATTACGCAAAACACTCTTATATTATAAACATCAACATAACAAGAATTTCATTAAATTCCTTACATGCATCAAAAATTTATCATAACATCACAACTAAAATAATGTCTTGTCCCTTTCATCAATAACATTTATATCTTAAAATTATTTTCTAATCACAGAATACCTAAATAAATAAAAGTTATTAAATACTCAAACTTTCATCTAACATCACACGAAAAAACAGAGGTGAAAGACTGCAAGAATACCTCCATCGAAGAACACAATGACAGTAGTCGAAGAAGACAAACGCCAACTAGCAGAAGAGGAGTCTACGACAGAGAGAAAAAGGAGAGAAAAAGATCGCTTCAGAAAACGCAGGGGAGAGATGCAGGGCAAAGAAGAAGACACAAAAGGAAGGCTTTCGGGTGAGTTAAATGTAAAAGAAAATGACGTCATTTGGTGTTAAACAAAACGATGTCGTGTTCGTTTTATTTAAAACGTTAAAGCCGAAGCAAACGATGTTTACCTTGAAAATTTACCGACGAGCATTTTATACCGTTGTCAAAGTCTGTTAGAAATTTTGCCAGGATAATTTCCCGTCATATTTATCAAAAGATATTACTACTGCCACTAAACGAAATTTTTTCTGTCAATATTACTGACGGAAATTAATTTTCTGTCGATAATTTGCAACAGTTTTATTTTCGTTGATAATTTTTCATTGCTAATGCTTATTTTTATTGTAGTGTTGTATTAATATGCATTCAATTATTTCTCAACTTAGATTCTATAACAAATTTACACAAACAATTCCTGATGCTAACGATTAACTAACAAACAGGAATGAACGAATTTCCTACTATTTCACAAAGAGCTCCTATTGCCAGGCTCTAGAGTGCTTACAGGAATTAGATTATTACCGGAAGAATCAGTTACTGTGCTCAAACTTGTTTGTTTGCCATCCATGCTGTGACTCCCACCATTCTCCTGAAAGACAAAACGATTTTTGCCTTTTTCAAGTGCAGAATCGCAGATCCCATCATCTTTTGCATCAGGGCTCCCTTTACCCTTGTTGCCATTGACATGTTCCAGCTCACTCTCTTTTGTTACTAATTCCATCGTGATGTTACAACTTTCAGCAACAGCTGGTTGACTGGCAAAGTCCACTTGCCGGTCATGTAATGGGTCTTCATCTTCTTGAACTTGTTCACTAGGTTCATCTCTAAAGACAGAAATAGCATAATCTTTGTCTTCTCCTTTTGCCACAACTTCCGGTCCAGAGTATTTGCAAGCTTCAGCTGGTTTAACATCTTGTTTTTTTAGAAGTTCATCCATAGTCTGTTCCGGGGACACAGATAGCACGGAAGCTAATGGAGTGTCCAGAGTTGATGTTGAGTAAGCTTTCGCTGAAAGGGCATGGAAAGAACTCGATAAGACAGCTGTATGGCTTGAAACTCGGGGTGCTGCCACTTCAGATATTGATGACATTGTTGATGAACCACCAGAGGGCATAACATGAACAGCATTCTTCGCTTGAGCAGTCTTAGACAGTGAAGCAGCATCTGATTGGGTGGCTATATGGGCTGCAGCAGCAACAGAACCAGCTCTCATTGGATCTGAGCTGCAATCAGGTTTTGTCGATGGTTTTTTAAACATTAATTGAGATTTTGCTGCAGCATCAACCTTTTCTATTGGAGATGAATTAGTAACAATAGAGCATCGTTGACATTGATGCTGAGCAGGTGAATCTTCAGCTGCAGCAGCAGAAGACACGGGATTAAAGGTTGTACCATTTATCAGCGTCCCACCTGTTACACATTCAGTGAACAAGAGTTCAAGACTTGCAGACACATATATATCAGAATTCACGTTAATTGAATAAATTGTAGAATCATTACTATTAGTAGTTGAAGCAGATGGGTCCCTAGAAACTTCATCATTAGAGGGTGTACTCAGCATTGTCCCACCTGTTCCACACCTCATGAGTAAATGTTCAAAACTTGGCCATAGAATAAGCAAAGTAAATACAAATGAACACGACATATAGAATGAGACTCAATATTTGCAGTTATAAGTCTAGCAGACTTTTAAGGAGGTTAATTCTGTAAAATGCCTATACTTGTCTGCACTCAAATAACCCATCATATATAAAAGATTACCAGTATTATTTGTGATCAAGCTTTTAGGTGGATCAAGGGCTAAATTCATTGCATGACGTGCTGCTTGCTGTGCCTCAGAAAGTTGCACACCACTTGAGGTGGTTCCTAGTTTCAAGTTCTTTTGCCGCTTGCAAATAACGGCCCACCTCTGCTTAGGAATGAACAACGATAATTGGAAAACAAAAGCAAAGCAAAGTTTTATAATGGAATAATTTGATTAAACCAAGGCCAAAAAAAAAAAACAGAAAATAGCATTGCAGTTAAATATTGGTATAAAACCACAAATCAAGATTTCAAGATAAGAGATTAAAAGTGAACACAGATTTCAGGTAGTAAATTTATCACATGATTAACAGGAATTTTCCATTGCTGGGATTGGAATCTGGGATAACTGAGTGAAGAACAGACATCTTGACCAGACTAGATGGCAATAGATTTCTCTGTGCGACAGTGACTATGTCTATCAAATAAAAGTTCACACTTAAACCAAGAAAGAAGAAATATCTTCATTGTTGTAATGTTTCCTCTATGACATAAAATATAAGAATATAATTGAATCCTACTTGAGAGCATAGAACATAAGAGTATACCTTGAACTCTTGGCTAGTCCTATATAAGATGGTGTATTCTCAACATCCCAACTTCTATTACCCAGTTGCATTCTTATAGTGCTCTCTTCCATTCACCTATACCAATAACAAATTACAAAAAGTGCTGCACCCATTAAAACCATCTAGACGAATCTCCTTCCCACTTTGTTTCTGTTTCTGCCTCTTCATCTGTGTTTTCAGTTAACATTTTACTCTTCTTCAGCAAAATAATGCTACAGGCTAAGACTCCATACATGCTTTTTATCAAATTGCTATTTTGTTGCTGAACTCTAATGCCAAACAAGAAACTAGAATAAATGCTACTTCCAAACCATGCAGCACAATTGTGTCTGTTAATCCAAAGACAAAACCTCATTGACTTGACATATTTACACAAAACAACAAAAGAAAAAACAGATAATTACTAGTTAGTTGTCTGCCGTCCCTTCACATTGCACACCTTTTTATTCTTATGCTTACCCAGTTGACAATTCAAGCATCCAGAACCAATGTTACAAAACAAACATATGACAAGGCTGTCTGCAGCAACAATTGGAAATTTGGCCCCAACAATTGAGACATCAGTGCAAAAAGACATAACACTCGGGGTTGCACAGAGTGTGTGTGTGTGAAGAGGGGGGTGGAGGTAGTGGATTGGGGTTGGAGTGATATGGGAGGGGTAATACAGAGAACGGAAATGAACAGCATCTGATGCAACGAAAACAACCTGAGAGAGCTGCGAAGCAGTTCTGTCTCCCTTGAACTTGCCTCTTGATATATTTGCCCAATTCCCTTCACCAAATTTCTTCACAGCAGCCATAAGTTCCATGTCCTCTGTTGTTGACCATGGTTTTCTTTTTCTTCGAGCAGGAATAGTGCCACCAGTTGTATCTAATCCTTCAAAAGATGTCACTGCAGGCAGAGCCTGTTTCTGAACAGATACTGGAACTGTAATGTTCATTCCTTGTGCCGTAGACCGAAGAATTTCTGAAGTAGCTCTAGATGGCCAACCATTAGGAACATTTATGGTCAATGGGGCCTCAATCATAGAATTATTTGTATGACTGGAGTCGCTGGGTATACCTGAAGCAACCATTACCTAGCAAAAACAAAGATTAACACCAATGCATGTCTAATGGATCTAGACAATGATGAGGCACTAGACACAAAATCTTTTTCCTACATTAAGAAAGTGGCATGTTCCTATGTCCAATTACCATGGAGATATGACCAAACTCCAAATTCTTTGATAAATTTGAGGTTCAAGAAATGGTTTTATGAAAAAACACAATAATGAAATTTATGACCCTTTTAAAGCCGAGAATCAGAAGATGCCAACTGTGTCATAAAAGAATTCTTAAATTTAAACAGTTATACAATTAAACCTTTAAACATCACCTGATGCCAAACCAGCATTAAAAGATACTTAGGACAGCGAGAACCAATAAACAAAGTCTAGTGTAAAGGGCCAGTTCCCTTCATTTCTTTGTCAAGTTCTCATCTCTAATAATCATCCTCTATGACAAACCAATGTTTAAGTACATCTGAATCATAACAATGTACGTTTTAAGGAAAAAATTTTAACCAATCCAGAAGTTTTCAACTTCATATAACTTCCTGTAATTCCCAAATTGAGAGTTTTATTTAAACTAAATCAGATACCTTGACACATGCTGCAGCCTCGGCCAAAGCTTCAGTAGAAACTTCAGGGAATGCTTCCACCTCAAATTCTAAATCACTGTCATCATCCTGCAAGAGCACAAATTTCCTGTTCACACAAACATCAAAATAATACTTCAAAACACCAATATGCTCCACAAGGCAAACTGAGGGGAAGAGGAGAAGTAGACCAGAGGCTGAGCTCCATCGTCGAGTTTATCAAGCAAAGCATGATGATAAGCCAAATGTCTCCATAACATCTGATACTCTCTTGGATTAGAAATGCCAGTTTTGGTAGTTTTTAGTAATGCATTCCAATCAATCTTTACTCCTTCAAATTGATCCACTTCTTGTAGCAATGCCAGCACAGCAGATGCTGTATACCTATGTCGCAAACCAACCTATAAATTCCATGAAGAAATAGGAAAACCGAAACACTGCAACAAAGAAAAACAAGGAACCAAAATACAAATTAAAGATGGAAGTTTTTCCAAGAAAAAAAGCTACCTCTGTAAGAGAGTGGAGACATCCTCTTCACTGATTGAACCCTGTTTAAGCTCCTTTGTTTTCTCAATCATTGTGCTGCCTTCATGTATAATAAATTGCATAATGACAATCATAACCAACCAATAGATACAGAAGAAAGAAACATAATTAACTGTGAAGCCATATCATCCAAAACCTTAGCCAGGGTTTCGGGGAAAAAGAGGGGCAGCGACACGTCGGAAAAGGTGTAAGTCAACAGGAGGAACGCTTGTCGGAGGGAGTGAAAGTGAATTTCTGGGCGATGAGGGAGAAAGGGAAACTAAGGACTATTGAATGAAGCCGGAAGGACATTGAGCTTGTACCAGAAGAAACTGAAGGCATATGTTCTTAAAGAAAGGTTATAGGAGTGTGATTTTAATAAATAGATTGCCTGAATTTGGTCTTGCAACGCATTTCATACAATTTATTTAGATTAATTGTACTGTGCGGTAGGCTGGCAATTTAGGGTATATTTGGTTTTATTTATTTTTTGTAATTTTATTTTTTCTTGTTTATAAAAATAAAAACTTGTGATTGAAATTTGTAATAAAAATAAAAATAAAAATAAAAATTTGTTTCATTGAAACTTTCAAAAAATGTATGAATATTTAATATGTTTAAAGAAATTTACACATCAATTTTATCTATAAAATATAAAAATGACATTAAATCATTTTAATTAAATAACAAAAGATGTTCATAGCTGTAAAACATAACAGTATTATTACTTACAAAAGAAAACATAAATCAATTATGAATTTCATTAATATAATTATTCTACATTTGTGTAACAATTTCCTAAAGTTGTGTTAGAGTGATATTATAAACTTAAGAACTTGTATTATCATTTATACATTTCATATTTTGCTTTTCATTTTCAATACAAGCATAAAATAATTCATTGTTTTGTCTATGCATTCTAATATTGTTACGATCCGAACGGTCATATGACCGACACTTGAGAATCGAAACTCAAGGATCTCATATCACAAATAAACCTGACTTTTAGTGCTAGAAATAAATGTAAATTCTTATTAAAAAATAACAACACATGCACATGTAAATATAAACATGGTAAAGTACAATAATGTTAGTGTGTATCAGAAGAAAATTTTTCAACAAACTTAATCATATCACTACGGATGCTAGGTACAAGTGAAAACAATTGAAAAATGTAGAGAATCCTATAATAATAGATAGAATCCCATAATAATAGACAGTCCCTTAATTAAGGGATTATCCTTATAGAGTATTCTTAGCTGTAATATCTAGCTATATTAGGGATATTTCCAAATAAGGAATCTTCCTAATTAGGAAGACTCCCATAACTATGTACCCTAGCTCTATATAAGAATAGCAGTATCTGTACATCTTTTATTATCATTTGAATAAAAATTAGAAGCTGTTACAGATTAGCTAGTATATATATGTAGCTATACTTTCTATAGGAACAAATCAAAAAAAGCACCTTTTCTTTTTTTATTACAATATGTTACATACATACATATAGATTTGTGTGTGTGTATATATTAGAATATAAATATTTACCAAACAGAAAATAAGAGGATAAATTGTTCGTTGATATAATAGCTTGTATTGGTATGCATTGCATCCTCCATCTTTATATTTATGAAATTTAATGGAGTATGCAAATATAGAAGTGAACGCAATTAAAAGGGAAAAGGGAAAGCAGAATGGTAAAGGGGAAAAAAAATAACTAGAAAAAATATAGGAGAATTTGATGACATGTAATGATGAAAGGTTCATCTTCTTACTATATACATATAAAAGAAAGGAATGTGAAAAGATAACTTTAGTATTATAGGATTTTAATAATTATAATTACCCACTAATTTAGAATAGCAATTAATGATTAACACTTACCAATAAGTAATTGATAATGGTAAATTAAACAATTGATTGGCGAAGTATGAAGAGGCTTGAAGTATAGGAATAAAGTAATTGCAAGAGTTGGTATAAATAATTAATTTAGCAGCTAATTCTTTTAAATTTAATTGAATTTGAGAATTTATGCCAACATGAGTTGGTTAGCATGGAATAGGAAAATGTGGCAACTCCGAGGAGGGGTCTTTCTCTGTGTTCAACTTTGATACATGTATGTATACAGGTGTGTGTTTGTGATGAACGTAAGTACAACTTGTAGGGCATTAGATGTCAAGATGATTACAAAGGATCAATGCTCCCTGTATTCTGACCTATGCCATTTTAGGGGGTGTGGCGTCTGGGTGGTTTTGTTTTGAATCATCACTGCTGACCCTGGCAATAAGTGCTTCAGCATTTTCATTCTATCGAGAGCGAACAATGCGGAGGGCAAAGAGGATGTTCTATGCAAGCCTTCTGTATCTTCCTGTCTTCATGTCTGGGCTACTATTTCACCGGAAGTTGGATGATGAGGAATTGCCAGCAGAAGAGCAATTAAAAAAGGAGGTATCATCTTGGGAAGAATCCAAAATCCAAGACAGCAGAAGTGACAACCAGATGTCGAAGAAAGGTTCACGTACTGCTGTCAAACAAGCACGACCACGCCCACCTGTTGCATATGCTTCTGTTGCACCATTTCCTTTTCTGCCTGCTCCTTCATATGGTGGACACTAAAATCATGCCATGTTTATGCATTTTTGGTGTTTCTTTTATCTCCTTTTTATATTTGAAGTTCCAGATAAAAATAAAGATGTCCTTATAAGCATACACAATTTTGATTTTTGGGGTTTATCTTGTATATTTTCAGAAATTTTGAATGCAAACGAATTACCTCGTGGTTTTTACACATAAGAGGCGCTAACTACTCATTATCATAGCCCAATAACATCAATGTTGAGCGCTTAACGGCATTGTTTATTGAGTCTCCAATATATACATGAGGAAGATTTTTATACAACCAATCTTAGAAGAATAAGTTTGAGACAGAGTTGTCCTGTTTCTGTAATAAAGAGACAATGACAGTGACATCGTCAAGCTTGCCACCGGTATATCCCACATAACCAGCTGCCTGGGCTGTATCTGCAAATGGAGTCCTCGCAGTAGCAGAATTGCCAATTTCTTGTGCTCTTGTGGCCAGCAATTCTGCAACTTCCTAATACATAATAACAAATAACTTTAGCTTTCAGAATCAAGACAATTTAGACAATTAGTTAAACAGATAATGAAAACAAAGCAAGTTTGAGTTTGACAGCCAATCTTAGGCGTTAGTCTCGGGAACATGATATTGAGAGTTCATACCTGCAATCTCAAACCAGCTTGCAGTGACAAGGAGACTATTGAACATATTTCTTGTTCATAAAGATTGTCAAAAAGACCCTTAGTAGCGGTGATGATGATGTCGCCCTCATCCAGATCAATTTTGTACCTCTGGAACAAAAATATTAAGCACAATTATACAGAATCATCCCCAGATTAGGGCACTACGGCATGTCAGCAAAAAATTGGTATAACATCATGCACAACCTATCCCTCAGCTCCCCTTCTTTCTACCTAAGGATAAACATTCTAAACTTGCAAATTTAGTCTCGTGCATCTCTACCGTATGGAAGATGGTTTCTAGCAAATCTACCTATCAATATTCAATTCGTACTGTATGCAAAATACTTAAATAAATTGGCAATGAATGCATAATTGTAAACAAGTATATGTCGGACTCATTCCTTGTGAATCCAAGGCAATGATCAAGAACAAGATTTTAAGTTAAAAGTACTGCTTTACTTGGAAAGAGAGAGAATGTGATGAAGAGCAGGGTAAGGAGTAATGTTGAGACCCGTTATAATCAACAGTATAGTAGGAAGAAAAGGGGTGGGCAGATCAGTAAATTGGGGAGTATGTAGG
>JANIJF010217991.1:0-10093 GCA_024520955.1 Erythroxylum bequaertii | reverse complement strand
AAAGGGAGTATCAATGTTCATTCTCACTTGAGTAAAATACTTCCAATATAAAATCTCTAATACCTTTGATTGGAACCTATGAATAAGATTCGCAGTTAAGGCTTTAGGACAACATATTACACAACATCCTAGTATATAAAATATTAGATCCAAGAGAACCAAACAGACCCACATGCCATATGGTGTGGTGTTTCTATTATTTACTAATAGGACCAAGGGTTTCATTCTTCGTAGGTTGGGCATTAGAACAATTGGGTCCCAGGAATATATGCTTCATCTATCTCTACAGAAGTTAAGAAAAATGTGGAAGCTTCTCACCCTTCTAAAACTTGGAGGAATAATTTTCAAAAGTTACAGAAGTTATAACAGATTTTTCAACTTAATGCAATCATTTGTTGCAGGAACTAAGATTAGACCAGTGGATTTCTGGTTTATTAGAAAACATAATGGTATTAAAATCTGCCAAGGTAAGTCAAGGTGAACTAATGATATTTCTTATTGGCAATAGATCTAGCTTCTTGTATATGGAAAAGTAACCTAACAAATGTGATTTGAACAAAGGCATTTAACTTAAAGATTAATAAATTGGTCAAATATAGAAATCTTTTAAACTAAAGTTTTGACAGGGTTGAAGCATACTAAAATGTGAATTGGAAACATTTGTGATGGTTATTCTGATATACTTAGTTATAAGTGCTCTCTTTCACTTAGTTTTATTTCAACATTCAAAGTCCCAATTGCTGGTGGATGTTAAAGTTATGAAAGGATGTTAGTGATGATTATATCAGTGGCTAGTGTGCTGCTTGCCCTCTTTTTTAATAAATTTACTCACATATAAAGTTGTTATTGCACTTAAATCAAGACCAAACCTTAATGACCTTTATAAAAGACTAAATAATGTGAAATTTGAGTGTAACTTCCTAGGTACCTAATTTTTAATTATTTTTCTCCGAATGTTGTAATATCTAGTTCAAATTGAAACTTGAAAATTTTAGTAGTTGTTCAAAAAAAGCCAACTTTTTGATTTGAAAGTTGAAACTTTTATGTGTTTTATTCAACTAGTCACTTAAAATTTTGAACAAATACAACTTAAAATTTTTGGCTTTTTTCAGAACAAATACAACTTTACTGCTAGGAGTTTTTCCTAGAAGCATCCTTAAAAGTGTGCATCATAGCGTATTGATAGGGCCCTGCAATTTCATCTTGAGGTTGTTTTCAGAAGTGAATACATATAAATTGGCTTGCAAAGGTTTTACTATACATGGCAGATTCAAGTATGACCTGATGCCTTGTTTATCAGCTAATGTTCTAGGTTTTAATTGTAGCATTAGAAAGTTGAATCTTGATCCTAAATAGGCATATATGGACTTTGATCTTGCAATATAATTCTCTACAAAATTGTTGTGTATTTGGAAAGCATCCTTGAAAATCTGTTTATTCCTTTCATCTTATATCAGCAATACTAAATAGGAAAGAGCAATGTAATAGCACCACATAAATAACTTATCTAAATGAAACATAGTAGCAATTTATTATATGATATTTTCTTGTTCATTTAGTGATTCACATTTTAAATATCATTCTCTAAGGTTCATTAGAGAACTCATACTAAAAGAATATGTGAGACATGGTTATTGATGCTTTCGTGTAGAGAACACATCTATTTGATAACATCATATACTTTTTGAGTTTGTCCAATGAAGGGATTCTATCTTTGATTGCCTTCCATAAGGTAATAGAGGCTTCCATAAGGCTTCCTCATCAATTGCACATAGTGACATGACCATATTAAGTCACCCCTTAAGTCTCACTTTCTCATGAACTTTGCTTCTATTAATGTTTGTTTTATGAATATGCTTGGAATATATTTATCCAGCATTTAGTGATGTCAAGAGAGGCAATAGAAAGGTTGTTTTACATGTCAAAAAGATTGTTGAAGTTTTAGGTACAAGCACTCAATGCAAAGGGTTTACTGACACAAGAATATCATAACTAAAATGGAAATAATCAGAATTTTCTATGAAGAAATGATGTAATAGTTAGAATTAGGTACACTAAAACTTTGCCCATACAACTCTTAAAAGCACTTTTCTAAAGCAATAAGCTTCCTTATATTATAACACTGCTTTTCACATTTCATGTCCATGTCTCAAATTCTCTTTTTCCTCAAACATGCATGCATTAGGCCATCCACTGAATCAATGAAATTATAATTCACTTCAATTCTATGGATGATATAGTTGGTTCATGTGCTTTAGTTGTTATAACTTTTCAAATTCAAACATGCATTTACCATTAGAAGTTGCACTCTGCTGTTTATTTTTTCTTGTTCTATTGGTCATGCTGTTTTATTTTCTTTATTGTTATTTTGTCCACAAAGGGAATTCTTTTTATGTATATGATGGCTGTGTTTTTCTGGTTGTGTTTCTTGGTTACAATTATGCTACAATATTATAAATTACAGTAAAATTCATGTAAACATGTAGGTGATTCACAAGGGACTTGGTCTACCCAACAAGAAGAATAAGGTTGCACTAAGCAACTTAGTACCGACACAACTGCAGTCGCAGTACCGTCAGCTTCTTGGAAGTGTAGCTAATGAGTCATATGCTTATACACAGCCACAAGATCACACACTTGCACCTTGTCAGCCAACTCCAGCACCAAGAGAAGTCACATCTATGCCTAGTCTCATCCTAGAGATAGGTATGAACAAATTTTGAATATGCAACGCAATATTAGTTCTCCGTCAACTTCTCAAGAGATGCCTCCAGCTTTTAATTGTCAGACACTAGTAAATCACACTGTTGTTCCCACTGTGGCCTCTTCTTCTGCAAGTACTGCAGGTATGATCTTTCACATCACATTTGTGAAATTTATTAAGGGGTGCTTGTTTGGGGTTAATAGGGAGAAATGTATGGGTATGGAATGAAAACTCATGTTTGGTATCAACAGGGGTAACACTTTCATTCCCCCATTTTCAACAATACTCCATACCTGTGGATTACTAGAGGAATGAGATTCATTGTTGGCTATACTCCATTCCCATTCCTTACTATATTCATTCCTATTCCTATTCCCATTACCTTCTGTGAAGCAAGCACCCCCTGAACCTTTAAAACTTACTTCCTGCTGGATGCTTACGCCGACTCTCCTCCCTGTCCTCATCTCCTGCGCGCGTAGCCTGTAGCAACAAAATCACAAGACAAATGAGTTTATCTGTTTCTCAAACTTTCTTCTGCCAGCACTCTCCTCTGTGGCCCCCTGATGTGACAATTAAAAACACTCTATTAAAATCCTCTCCAGCTTCCTATAACGCACGAGCTGTGCTTGTCCCCTCAATACTGTAGCTGGACCTGACCATTAAAAGTCTCCCTCACGTTAAAACCCTTCTGGCTATTATTGTGTGCCGACACTGTGTGGAGTTTCTCCCATGCTTTCTGCCAGCACTATTCACATGATTTTTCAAATAAAACTCTCAGCTCATTTAAAACCCTTGGCCTCATTCAAAACCTTTGCTCTAGCTCATTTCGCGTGTCTCCTCCTGTGCGTCTGCACTGTGGCTTGTTTTTCGTATTCTAGCTGTCGCGTGTCCACCTCTTGTGATTTTAATCCATTGGACCATTTAATTGTCGCACTATGCCTCTATGTTTTATTCCTATCGCTTCTCTTCTGTGCAGTGACAATTGCGTGGTTTTAAAATCCTCCTATAGCTAATTCATGGGACCTTCTAGTGTAGCCTCTTAATTAATTTGTTGCCACGTTTTTATTCCTTGCGTCTCTGACCTCCTGCGTGATTTTGCTCAATTAGCTCATTAATTGTGGCTTTAACTTGATAAAAAAATTGTGCTCCAATTTGCTTTAAAATTTTTATCTTTTTGACCTAAAAAACATGTCAATAAATTCAACTTACCAATCAACACAAATTTAGCATAAATTGAATATTTTATCATAAAAATAGGATTGAAAGCACATAAAAATATATAAGAACATATAAGAAAATTCAATCCTATCAGTTCCTATATGAACCTAGGCCGAATATCCTGACACAACGATCCCTACCACCCACATCCTCAAGATATGTCTGAGTCTCATCTACAGGTTGTTCCTCCTGAGACTGTCGCTGAATGATTGTTGTAATTGGTCCCATAAGGTATGTCAAGTTAACATTAATAGGAAGGAAGGGATCATTATTTAGAAATATATAAAATGCATTAAGTTGACATACATTCATCTCTCGACAGCGGTTGTTGATGAATGTTACACCGTCATGCTTCTTCGTGTGAGTGTGCAGAAATAACTGAATAGGTGTAGGCTTGATGCCCAAGGACTTTTCCTACATGAATAAACTAAATTGTTAGATGTGAACTACAAATCGTTTAAACTTCGGCAGAGGTTCGTCAAGTTGTATGATATTTGCCCCCTGTTGAGCAAAGAAAATAACTCAACACAGCCATAAGTGGCACCAGACATTTATACCATTATCATTATCTATAATACAACAAAGCAAAATATTTACAAAATAAGTGTAAAGTGCAGATACTTACAAGTCTATCTGCATGCTCCTGGTGAGTTATTGATCCTCCCATATGTACGGGAAGACTCTCTCGACCTAGGCCTCTACGTCTTTTGGCCGAGTTACGTCCTGAGATGGACATTGCTGCAGGTGATGCCTAATACTCCAACCATCGACTCCAAGTTTCCTCCGAAATAAAGCGGGGTCGTGCACCAGCCTTGTGTATCGCGTTAATGAAGTCGCGATAACGTATACGAGCTTGCCTCTCCCATATTTTGTATATGCTCCAGTCCAAAAAAGAGTACCAGAAAAATGATTTCTGATTGAAGAATAAAACAAAAATATGTTACTTAATGTAAAACTATATATATCATTATACTATATATATATATATAAAGGAAATAAATATTTATTGTACCTCGAACTCCTGAAAGTAAAATTGTTTCGTAGCTTCAGATATATTCTTCCACGTATATCCCTCGGGTTCAATCCTTTCCTTAAAAGTGGAAGTTATATGTCTGGAACTCATTCCAGACGGAACCAACCTAAAATAAGAAGTAATTGTAGTTTAGAAATGAACCGAAAAACCTAAGGCGTAATCAACATCAAATAGTGATTAATGTTATGTCACTTACTGGTCATTGATAACTATGACATACTTTCGCCCATCATCTCCCACAGATCCAGGCTGGCGTACCTCTCCTCCATCCACCAAAGAGGTATTGGATGATATATGAGTTGGCGAAGGGGATGGTGTAACATGAGGAGCAGGAGGTGATGGCTCATCTGCGACTGAAGGCTGTGTAGGAGGAGGAGGTGAGTCAGTACGAGTTGCAGATTGTGACGATCCACCTTGACACACCTATCCTCCAAACATCCTTCTAAACCTCGGCCGCATAACCTCACACGGTCTCTTTGGTCCCATATTGTAACCTGAAATTCAATGTTGATCGAATTCGCTACAAATATAATAATTTTAAAGCAATGTTTTACATAATATATTTATATATAAGGCAATGGCATTGAAGGTTAATAAACAAGTAAACAACAACAAATCAACTTCAAAAATTATATAATTATGCATTGTTTAACAAATTCATACGGATACAACAACAGACAACTTTTAAGCTTAGTCTAATAATGTAATGCATGATTTTTTTTTTTTTGATTCCATGTGACATGAGAGTCGGTAAAAGTAAATGAGTCCCCGATGTTTGGATTTCCTAGAAGGAGCCTGGCATGTTCAAACGAAGCTTTGGAAACAGTCAGACTTCCTCCACCAGGTGAAGGACGTTGAACACCTTCTTTCAATAACGTGTTGGCTATAGCCATACTGGCTGAGGAAACAGTGAATGTCTCGCTACTCTTGGTATGGAAGACGAATTTTGCAGATGAACTGCTAGCAGGGGGAACAGTTTCACCTAAAACTATGAAGAACATTTATTAACATTTGATTCCGTTCTATTAGAAAACCGTTAATCAAAGCAAAACTGGAGATGAATGCATACGTGATTGTCCAGACCCTGTATGAGGAATTGACGAATCTTCCACAATAACCGATCTGCCAAATCATTTATTGTCCGCTGTGTCATCGCTCTGGCCTCTATTGGCACACATTTCTTCTTTGAGAATACAGGAAGCTTAGAGCAACATGAAGTATAGACCATCAAATTATTATTATGTATAATAACTTCAACTAAGGAAATGAGATGTACAGAATAAGGACAGAGACGTAATAATAATACTAAACACCTTCAAGTAGAAGATCGGTCATGGAAGGCAAACGAGTCTGAGTGTATGAAGCAGCAATGTTTCCTGCATTGGTGATTCCCTGGGTTGGGACAATTTTGCCACATTCCTCCCAACGGTAAGAATTATTACCGTCGGGAACCATTCGCCACTTCGACATTCCTTGAATAAGAATTGTAATGATTAAAAGGAATAATGTATTTGGTACATAAAATAGTCTATTACAAACATAAATTAATCGCTTTCAGAACTTAATTGTAAATTACAATCATCTTCCTCTTCGGAAGAATAAGAATCAAACTCCTCCTCAGATTCAGATCTATGACCCTCGTCAGACTCTGCAGATGAAATATAAACAGAAGCATTAGATGGATCGTTCAACGGTTCATTATCGTCATACGTGACAGTTGCATTGATAAAAGCCACATCTTCCTGAAACGCTTCACTGTCCGTTCGCTGCCCTCCGGTCATATGTGATTCAAACACGCCTCTAGGCTTAACGTTGCAAACCGCTAACCAATCCGTCTTATCTCTTCGTACGCTTGGAAAAGGGACATAACACACCTGTTTCGCCTGCATAGCCAATATGAATGGTTCAAATTGTCTCAATCTTCTTCGCTGGTTGATTTCAACTATATTGTATCGGCTATGCACTTTCGTTCCTACATTTGGTGTCGGGTCATACCAGTCACATTTAAATAACACACATCGCTTAATTGGCAAAGCAGGGTACTCAACTTCAAGTATTTCAATTATTTTCCCATAGTAGTCCATCATTTCGCCCTGTATCGAAACACCACTGTTTATTGTGGACATGCTATGTCCATGAGATTCTGTATGGTATTTGAAACCATTCACGAAATACACGGGATACGATTTCACAGTGCGTAGAGGTCCCTTTGCAACATCACCAATGATCTTGTTATCTATTGGATTGTCGACTGCCTACATAAATTACGTAGCATTCGCAAGAGTACTATATCATTAGAACATTTAAACATGGTTTTTAACTATAAGAAAATTTGAAAGTGAAACCTTACATATTGCTCGAACCATCGAGGAAAGTGTTTCCCCACTTCTTTATTCATATCATCGTTTGTGATACCCGGCATTATCTCCTGTAACAATGCCTCGTATAATCTGTACACATTATAACATTTGTCAGTATAGAACAACACACAATATGAAATGTGCAAATTGTTTGTTCAACGTACTGCACGAATGGAAGAACCTCCTGACAATTCAATAAAATGTATCCATGTGCAGCCTCAAGTTCTTCCGCTGTTAACATTCTCCTTGTTGCACGTCCATATGTTCGTCCAGGATATGTAAAAATTGACAAGTTCCCATCCGCACCACTTGTCCCTCCACCGTCGTCATTACGAGGGACTTTTCTTGCTCTTGTGTGAACATGAGGCTCAAAATAATGTCCACAGAACGTACTAGCCTCCTCAACTAAATAAGCATTACATATGGAGCCTTCAACTCTGGCTTTGTTCTTGACATTTTTTTTCAAATGATGCAAATATCTATATTACAGAATCAGGTTATTACAATGTTAGGTTGAAGAAGCATGTAAAAAAGGGTACCATTGACGACCTTAAGTAGGGGAGTTACCTCTCAAACGGATACATCCATCGATATTGAACTGGATCGGCTAGTTTTGCTTCGTGTGGTAAATGCACCGGTAGATGCTCCATACAGTCAAAAAAACTTGGAGGAAAAATCCCTTCTAACTTGCACAAAATGACTGGAATTTCATTCTCTAGTTTGTCCATTTCATCCATCTTAAGTTCAGATGATGTTAAGCATTTGAAAAACAAGCTTAACTCTGTTATGGCTTCCCATATCCTAGAAGGTAGCAACTCCCGAAATGCAATTGGGATGAGCCTTTGCATAAATACATGACAATCATGACTTTTCAGCCCAAATAATTTGTACTTCCTGAGATCTACACACCTAGACAAGTTTGACACATAACCATCTGGAAATTTTAGGCTTTTCAACCATTCACACAGAAGCTCCTTCTGTTTCTTGTCCAAAGTGTAACAAGCTTTCGGATATTGACCGGTCCGAAGGTCTTTATGTAACTCATGTCTTTTACAAAACAGTTCCAAATCTGCTCTAGACTTTGCATTGTCTTTCGTCCTCCCGTCAATGTTCAGAATAGTATCAAACAAGTTGTCAAAAATGTTTTTCTCAATATGCATCACATCTAGATTGTGACGTACCCGTGCTCTAATCCTCTAAGCTATAAGCCCCACCCCGTCTCCACTGGATCTGTTCCTAGGAGTACCCTAAAAAAGAAACCTTTCCTCTTCCCAGCCATTTCGGGTTAAGAAGATGCGAAGGCGCCTCTCTCTATATAAGAACAGTGCGTTCCGAGGTGTGAAGTGGGAGAGAAGGGATTTCATAATTGAGGTTTAGAATAAGATGACCTTTTTAATAGCTTTTTTTAGTCTAATAGCATACAATTTGACTAGATACTAAGCATAATATAAGTAAACAGAAAAGAAAAATATAAATGAGGAGAACAGGGGATTCTAGAGGTTATTATTCTATTTGTCTTCTTAATCTTCGACACAAGAAAAGATGTGAAAAATCCTTTGCTCTTTAGCATCTTGGACTAGCCACCTCTTAGAAGGTATTGTTAAAAGATCATCAATTCCTAATGAAATGGATGTAGCAGTGGCTTGCTGAAAACCCAGAGTCTTTACTTGATCTAGGATGTGTGATAACTTAACGGTAAAGTACTCGGCTTTTAAGTGCGACTAACATCTTTTACGCATTTTTATGAAGAAAGGGATTCGTCCATACCATTAGTATAGTTTGTTCAACCACGACTGATCCTAAAAGGAATGAATGGAGAAATGGATAAAGAAATAGTGGATTCCATCATTTCTATGGTTACTTTTTAAACGGTAAGGTCTTCTCTATACACCGGAGCCCCTTCCTTCAGTTAATCAATGCTATTGTTAACTTGTACAGTTCATAAATTGTATGTCTTTTTTCATTACATCCCTTTGAAATCTAGATGAGGACTAGAAACAACTTCTAAAGAAGCAACTATATCAATAACATGTCCAATATTATAATCATTATCACCAAGATAAACTATATAATAGATGAAATAACAGACCTCCTCATCCTAGTTGATCTCCTTAATTGAACTTGTTTAATATGATCTTCTACCATAGGAACCTTAATTTGTATCTATATAGGTTCTTAGTGTCATATTAAACTGACACTAAGTATACAATATAATAACCCTAACTAAATGGATGAAAAGTATAAAATTATCGTACTATTAAGTATGTTACCATAAAAAATGTGATAAGGACGAATCTTATTTACACATCCTATTCTAAAAACTTAATTATTTTTATTTCATAAATTTAGATCCTCCATCTCTATAGTAAAATAAGTAGCCTTTTGGTGTGGTTTGAATAACTTATAAAATAGTAAGGAATAAAATGTAAATGCAATTTCAAAAGGATTATACAAACATACCTTAACGAGGCAGCCCCAAACTCAAAGATAAGACTAGGTTTTCGAACTTTTCATGACTAAAAAGATGTTTTATGTAACATCCCGTCCCCATATTAAGGGTTAGGACCTGAACTTTCAGTATTTGCGAGCTCAAAGAGAAATGAAGACAATGCATTTTCTTGCTCATGCATCATGTTAGCATATATACACATAAATACGGAATGTTTTCACATAGAAAGTGGTACATACATTCATTGACAAATTCTGGGTATAAATGGTATTAAATGTGATTTTATCGAAAATGAGGAGTAGAAGGAGTAGAAAGAGTGATCTTGGTAT
>JANIJF010217926.1:0-10100 GCA_024520955.1 Erythroxylum bequaertii | reverse complement strand
ATTATTAAATTCCTTATTATTAAAAATAATAAGGATAAAAAAGTCTTCAACAAATAACTCTATTCTTGGAATAGCTAAAAATACCTTTAATGATCTTTAGCTTCCTAAAAATTGACTTATATTTTTGTCTAACCAAACAAATAATTATTTAAATTTTAAGAATATATCAAGAATAAAATTCCTATTCTTTTGAACCAAACATGCCCTTAGTGTTTAATTGAAATTTTCATGTAAAATGATTTGCGAATGATGACGTTTTGGAAATTCCTTGTGAGATGGGATCTGGGAAACTCTTACCGTTACAGGTTTTGAGCTTTCATTTGTTAAGCAGAAGCATGGGTTCGGCGACTATGGTTGTTTTCAGGAAGCATGTAGTGGTTTCAGAGTTACTTATTGCTGTTGGGTTGGGTTTCTCCTTTTTGCGGTATAAATCTTATGTTTTTAGTCATTTTCTATCTAGGAAGCAAATGAAAAAGAAAAGTGAAGATTATAAAAGCCTAGTGAAAGAATAAACAGGACAGCTTTGAAGTTTTCTTTGACCTAGTTGTATATAAAGTTTTATTTAATGCAAAAGGAAACGGAACGGTAAGAAAGAAATACATACCTAGAGGAAGATGTTTCTTAGCAGTTAACAGTTGATAGTAATTAACATTAGGCGGAAAAAAAGTTAACAGTTGACTATATATATATAAACACTAAAAAGTTGCTTACGTGTTTGGTAATGATGAGATCCTTTTGGATGATGTGAGGCATGCATATATTTTGGGGGTGAACGACGTGTGTACTCAGCTATATTGGCTTTGGGTCAATTGTATCCAACTTGTTCGAAAGCAGCCAACTTCAGATGCAGTGGACCGGGCTGTCCCCATATATTATTCTTCGGATTGATTGGAAGCGTTTTTGGTAGCCTAAATTTGTACCTTGCCTTTACCTTTTCTTGAGATCTAAGAAGATCACAGAATTGTTAATGCCTTTGTGACAAACTTAAAAAGCAATCCACTTTCACTAAAGTTCTAATTCTGAGACAACTGCAAGTCTATTTGTCCCAGTACTGTGTCCAGCTACAGTTCGTTATTTGGACTTTATTGCTCTATCCAGGAAAAACAATAAAGAACATGACTTGTTTTATCTTATATCTTCCTCATTTGTCCCTTCTTTTCTGTGGAGAAACAATAGAATATATCAATTATGTTGTATGTGCTTGTATTTACATGGCTTTTAGATTCTTCTGTACAGTGTAAGACTAAAGTGCGGTCTTCTATTCCATACAAAATGTTTCTTTAAATAGTTAGTTACATTGCTGCTTATGCAGTAGGTTTCTGCTTCCTGTGTATAATGTAATGGTTTATGTGGACCAACACATGTACTTATATAGGAGGCAAATGGACTCATTTTTTTTTTTTGAATCAGCAAATGGACTCAATTTTAAATAGAAAAGTAGGACAGTTGCCATTTAATAACGTGTTACGTGTATCCACTAGATTGAATGATGGTGTGTCAATTAATAAGTGTATAATTAAAGACAATTTATTTAATTTTGTTGAATCTTCTTAATATAGGATAGGTTTTTCTCAAACCCTCGTATGCATAATAGAAACTTAACTTTAAAAGATCTTCTAGATCTTTTTCAAATCATTAGTAATAAAACTCCATTTAGAGATATAGCTTCTCTAAGCTTCATTAAAAATCTATCTTTAAATATAATTTAAAAGTTAATAATTAGACAGTGAAATAATTTTTATATTTAATATTGCAACATTAATCTCATATAAAATTTGATCAATTTCATTGGTATATTTTTATATTTAAAATATAAAGATTCTAAAAAGTTATTACTTCAAATGAGAATGAGAGTAATACCGAAGAGTTGTCAATTAATTAAATATATTGTAAAAAATTGGGTTAAAATAATATTAATTAGCAACAAATATTTTTCATATTTATCTTAAGCCAAAAGGAAAGCTAAGACTCGATGTTTAAAATTACTCGTACATGCCAAGCCCTATGTTTTTTGATTAATTATTGATAAAATCTCTTTATAAAGACCACCTCACTGCATCTGATATTTTATACATATATATATATATATACATTGAGAGAGATACATCTTTTCTCATATTAAGTCTATTTCATGAGATGGAAATATAGAACAAATATTATCCATGGTGTGTTGGTGTTAATGGTTATCGTGTGTTAGTAATGGTAATGTTGTCTGTTGGATTGGTTGTTTAAGACCTTTGTCTCTACTTGGACCCGATAAAAAAATAGGATCATTTATTATGGATTTGTTGAGAATGATTCTGATCTAGTTCATGGCTTATTGGAGTAGAAGGCGTTCTGGTGGAATCCTCGTGGATAGAAAAAGATTGTAGTCAGTTTTTGCTGTTGGGTTTGCTTCTATTGGACCTGGGGTTGGTCAAGGTACCACTACTGGCCAAACCGTAGAAGGCATCACGAGACAACCCGAGGCGAAGGGGATTATATCACATCACCTATTTTACTAGATTTTATACTAGATTTTACGGAGCCTATTTATAATAAACATGATTGGGTTTGATCATAGAAAGGATTCTCTTTAAGCAAATCAGCCCATCCCCTGCATTGGAATTACGCAGGGGTTGGAACAAATGTGTTTATCATATGTTAGTGGTGTTAGCGTTATTAGTAGTCATCGTGTGTTAGTGATAACATAAAGGTAGGAATTTTTCGTTGTATTTTTGTCTATTTATAGAACTGTTGTAGCTTGTTCTACATTCATACATGTCTTTTTTCTTTCTTTTCTTCCGTTCTAACTTGTTTTTACTCCTATACACTTGTTTTAGTTTTAACATATTGAACCCGTACACGTTTTTAGGTACAAGAGAGCTTTCAAAGTTCAAAGAAAACATAGTGCTCCGAATTATGTTATTATCAGAAACATAATTTATTCTGTTAGATTTGAGGTCAAAAAATGGGTAATCTTAGACTACAATAAAGCTCTGGTCTTTTTCACAGAAATCAGTAGAAAAGTAATTACTGAAAATTACTATTAACATGGGGTTCAACTCTGACTTTACACATTTTATTTATAAAAGAATAAATTATATTTAAAATTTAAATTTTGATTTAATTTCATAATATCTATTAAAATTATTAATTATATAAAATAATTGTTAAAAATTTTAGTTTATTGCAAATACTCATCGATAATTTTTGTCATCATATATATGAATTATAATGAATTAAAAATAAAATAAAATAAATAATATTTTAAAGTTGCAATAAACACGCCAAAAATTGCTTCCAATTTCCGCATCCAATAGTTCTCAAGCATTAGAAAGACAAGAAACAATTTCCCTATAATAATTAAAAAAAGAACAAAATGTCTTTTAATCATATTGAGGAAACAAAATATAATAAACAAAAAAAGTTATTATATAAAAAAAGAAAATAAAAAAGCTCTAACTTTGCTACACCAAATAATTTGACATTCAAAGAAGTTGAACTTGAACAAAATAAAAGGAACAACAAATAATAAGAATTGAACCCCACAAACTCCACAAAAATTCCAATAACCTACAACCAAAAAAAAAAAAAGTTAAAGAACTATCATATTAGTAATTTTTATGATCATGAATTAATTACTTTTATATACCAATAAATAATTTATCATATATATAGATAATTTAATTAATATAAGTTATGATGATTAACCACTAAAATTATGATCACATAAGTTAGTCGACATAAAAATAGTATTTACAAGTCAAAAGCGATTAACAATAATCCATAATGGATAAGAATGATAACGAACCAAATCAAACTAGGATTGAACTACAATACCTCGAGTCTAACTCAAAAACACCTGAGGTATGGTTAAGTTGAGCCAAACTTGAGAGTTTTGAATATCTCTATTAAATTACTTTCTTTTTTCACTTTCTCAGCAAGTAATTAAAAGAATAAACATTTTTAACTCAATTATGCATATTCTAAACATAATAAAATGGAGATGAAGATTACATCATAAATCCTATTTTCTACTAAATAACAAGACTTCATAAATTCCATCATACTACATTTTCTTAAAATCTTGAATATGGCTCATAATCAAATGTATGCGAAGCATTAATTAAGATCACTATCCAGCTATCGAGTTGAATAGAAATGGTTATTATATTTGACAAACAAAAACACGATGTCATTTATTTATAAGAGAATGTCGAATTTCGAACTTAGAGTCAGAATGTGAAGCTCAAATCTGAAAGAAAAAGGAAAATTCCAATTTCAGTCAGCCAAGCCGAGCTTGTTTTGACATACCTAGAACCAACACAGAGACTTTAACGTATGTCAGTATCAATTGCAGAGGCAGGAAACCCACGAGGTAATAGCCCAAAGAACTAGGCAGGCGTAAAATAACATGAACGGCTTGTATCCACTTAATCCATCTACAGTTTTTGCTTTGAAGTGGAAAACCACACGATTTTATCATTTCTTACAAGTATAGAGGTTTGTTAACAGTAAACCTTTGCAGAAGTATTTCAAAAGATAGTAAAACTGTAAAAGGAGGCATAATAATACTAAAACAAAAAGGTATACCAAGGTAAAGGTATCTGGAAGCATCTTCTTAGAAACCTGAATAAGAGACTCTCATTGTTGAATTCTTCATCTAACTTGACGACCCTCTTAAGAACTTCAGCAATGGTGGGTCGCTCCAATGTGTTGTAGTTGACACAGTCGAGTCCAAGCTCTGTTATGGCCTTGGCAGCCCTCATAGAGCATCCCGTTCTCTTCAGTTTCTCATGTACTGCATGTTCTTTGATGATGTAGTCGTCCCTTGCTGGGTCACTGATGTGCACAGACATAGTTCTTACTTGTGTCTTCTTCATGATCATTTGCAGTATTACCACTCCCAAGCTGTAGACATCATTTGGTTTGGTTCCAACTTCTCCTGTGGGTTAAGGAAACGTTCATTAATTGCTAACCATATTTGCATAAGATAAGAATCATGAACGATTTACCACTGTTCAGAATCAGCGGGTCAGTGTATCCAGGAGTACCCAGCTTCAAATACTCTCCTTCTGGTGTAACAGTCCCGAAATCAGAGAGTTTTGGAACAAAATCCTAGTTCAGTGTCAAGCGGAATCAGTAAAGGGATTGATGGAGTTATTGAAAGCGATGAATTAACGGTGTAAATCTTGTCTTCAATGGATAACCTGTAGATTCCTATGTAAAGATAATTATCTAAGTTAAGGGATCATAGCTAGCTTGCGTTTGACCTTATCCAGGAGAAGATTTTCAAGCTTTAGATCACGGTAGATGAGAGGAGGTGATTGACTATGAAGCTCCTTCACTGCACGTGCTGCCCCAATGATGATCTTAAGTGTTCTTCCCCAGTCAAGATCTATTTTGAGCAGTAATTGTCACTATAAGCTAATAAATGGATCAGAAAATGCTTGTGACTTGAAGGACATAATTTGATTGAACATTTACATAGTAAAGCTAACTTGATAACCTAAATTTATGTATACATTTTCTGGTCGAAGCCAATCATGGAAATGATTAATAGTGGGAAGTAGGTAATTGCATGACATTAGGCTTTACCTTGTAATTTGGTCATGACATTTCCATTTTGCATCAGTGGATAGACAAGGTAATACTTGTCTGTGGTTTCGCAATGGCCAACCAGTTTAATGATATTCGAATGCTTAATTACACTCAGATAATTTGTTTCAGCCTGAAAAAAAGGAAGAAGATTAGTACAATGAGTATTACACGAAGTACAAATTCTGGAACCAAATTCTGTTTTCGAGGTGTTCCTAGTAACACACTCTTATTCGCCAACCATATAACCCTTCCACGAGGAATATGACCGAACTCTATACAGAAAATCGAGAAGAATAAGAACAACCCAGAAATAGCCAAAGCCAATTGTAGACCCACATTGTGATGAAAGATGAAAAACAGAACAAAAAGGAGACTAGGCCTCAATGTTAAGTTTTATAGAAGCACCTGTTAGGCTAAAATTGTAATCCTGTATGTTGGTCCACCCACATATGATTATTGTCCTTAGTTTTTTTCAATTAAAAAAAAAAAAAAAAAAAAAGTGGACGAAAGACCTTATGCCCACACAGACTAAACAGTTAGTTGTTTACAGTGTTGTATATATAACATTGCAAATCTTCTTTTTCTTACTTGCCACTGATTCCTATTTTTGTTGCTGGCATTGCAAGAGACTTTAACAGCTACTTTCATCCCATTTAAGTTATTTTCTTCCCTTCCATGGATGGTGCCACCATAAACTCTGCCAAATCCTCCACGACCAAGAAAGTTACTTGGATCAAACCCATCTGTATAATTGTTCAGTTCCTCAAAAGTGAAAGAAATTAAAATTGCAGGACCTACAACAAAGAGTTAAACTAGTTTATCAGATAATAAAAGTATTTCTGCAACTCGAAGCAACTAGTTATTCCCTATAAGCTAATTCATATGAGGTACATTTGTGTAATTTGATGATGCCAAATCACGGAAAAGTAAAATTTGTACAATTCATCAGTTAATGAAATCAATCAAATTCCAGATTCACCATCTTCCCAATTTATTAAACCTTTACAATTGCTTATTTGAGAGCTATTCCAGGTTATAAGATAGATGGACAAAGCAAAAGAGATGAAAGTTCATAATTTGCTTGGAATTCATGTTTCAACTGGAAGTTCGCAACCCTAAACATGTGGTCATTTGAAAACATATCTCAGGCAGAATGCCGAAATCTACTAAAGTAAAAGAGGAAACAATTTCACAGAAGTAGTACCCTGGCAGATGACAATATACATAATTTAAGAATCACCAAGATCGGCGAATCACCAAAGATTGCTCACAATGTTTTCACAATCCAAAATATCTTATATAGAATTCAACCGTTAACTAATTGCTACCATGAGCGACGTGAAGGTGATTCGAGATGTAAACAGTTCGGTCTAAGAGACTCCGGCGGCTCTTGGTGATAGTCGACAAATAAGAAGGGTACTGCAGAAAAGGTAGCATGAGGGTACTATATGATGCGGTGTCTCTTACCTCAGTTGGATAAGAACCAGCTGAGGTTTGTAGAAAGATAAAGGGTTCAAAACTCATTAGAGTAAGGTTTTGGTTTCAGATATAACACTTGTAATTGTGTACGTGTTGCAGACTAGTTTCGGGTTGCAGGGCGGCCTGATATAGATTAACTCACTTGAAAATGAGACATATCTGGGGCATTTGGGCAGACGGATGAAGCGGGGAGATGATGATGAGAGCTTACATTAAAGGTTGAAGAGGGAGATGTTGAGAGTTTGTGGATACTCTTGTGTACTATAGAGAAAATGAAAAAAGAGAAGAAAGAGTAGTTCTCTTTGTAGTAAGGGCGGCGTCGGAGCAGGATCCAAATCACCTGTTGTTAAGAAGAAGGTGGTGGTGAGTTGTGGACGTTTCTTACCTTCCTCTGTAGGATGTTGGACACTCCAAAAACCCCCCATTTCTTAACTTGATCGAAAACGAATCATTTGCACAATCCTGAAACACGCAGCAAAGAAATTGGAAAGATCGAGAAACATTTGATCCTTCGTCAACAGTTTGAAATGGGCAGAGTAACACAGTTGTGGAGAAAAGGTAGGTAGGTGGTCTATATTAGCTTTTGCATGTTGTGTTTTTGGCAAAAATTGTCGTTCCTTTGTGATAAGTTAACAATGTTGTGGATGAGTCTGTGCTGTACACATGTAGCATGGATATCTTTACTATTCATAAACATAGCTCTTGCTTTCCTACCCCGAAATTTAGGCTTCTTCAAATACAGAACAGATTCGGTTCACTGCAAGCAACCCAAAGTAAATTTACGGAAAATTTTAATTTATAAAAAATAATTGATTAATTAATAAATTGATATATGAATTATTATAATAAATTAAATTAAAAAGTTGAAACTAAACCAAAAAATTTGTTAATTGAAAAATTTTAAGATTATACCAGTTTAATTTTGTAATTATTGATTTTGGCACTATAATCCTCCGATGTAGTATACTTCTTTTTTACATGTTTACATGTTTCCAATCCGGAGTTTCAACTTTATCTGTTCACCAGAAAAAACATTTATATATGAGGGAGTGATTTCTGTTTTCTTATCAAAAATAAAGAAAAAAGTAGCACAGTAAAAAGACAATTGGTTCGCCGTTATCTTTGAGTTTTGGTTTTGTTAACTTAGTTGAGATATTCCTTATATGTTTCTAATATGTTATACAGTTACTAACAAATATAAATAACAGAAGTGGCCCTGGGTGCAAGGTGACAACCGGAGAAGGAGATACGTATGGCATTGCTACATAGACACACACTGGTGGATACAGAAAAGAAATCTAATTCCTAATTAAGGGGCCAAACTTTTCAGATTACGAAGAGAAAATCTAAATCCTAATTGATGGAAGATGAATGAGTAGAACAAATACTAAAACATGCAACAACGAAATTGGTAAGATGTGATCTATATCACAAGTGAAGTGCGCAGAGAAAAACAGTAAAGTAATAGTTCTACGTCGAGGTGAGGGGAAGAAAGCAGGGAAATTTCTTTTTGTAGGTGCGAAGCGAGTGATGTTTTTGGTGTTTTAGAAGATGATTTTATGTGGGGTTGGCCTTTTTTATTTCTTTAGATGATTTTACGTGGGGTTGGGTTGGCGTTTGGAGTTCTTTAAGTAATTCTATGTGGGATCTCTTGATCATTGTGCTATGGTGTCACGTTAATGGGAACGATAGACTTACTTTGTTTACTAGTAAGACATAAGATTACACGTCCAACACTAGCCATCCTCTCCTTTCTTAGATGTGGGGTTTTGAAGTTTTCAATGGCTTTTAAGGAATTTTAGGATACGAAGAAATCAAGTTGCGAAAGTGACCAATCTAATGTACGTATGCCCTCTTCTTTTTCTACACATATAAACAAAAGGAATGATGAGGGTTAGGACTTTCGCGTGTTTAGCGAAGTCAATGGGGGTCAAGAAAAGCAAGAAATAATTGTTGGCCGAATCAGAGGTAAGATCTATCATACTTATCCTCTTCTTCTTTCTATGTTTCAGTTTAACTTATTAACACGTTCTTCCTAGATCTGGTTTTGTTCTTTCTTACAAGGATCTGTTCTTTTCTTTTCTTTCTTCAACATCTCCAATAGCCATTTCTAATGCTGTTCTGGAAATTTATTAAATGCTGCTTTAAGTCTCTTCTTTTTCCCCATGATTAGTTTTAATTAACCAGTATTTAGTTAGAAGTTTCTATTTTAATATGGATGCGCTGTTGCTTCTTCCCTGTTATATGGGATCTGCAAAATTTCAGATACGTATGGCTGCTTCTGTCTTGATTTTCACTTGTTTTCAGTTTGAGCTTTAATTGTTAACCAATATATATTTCGAGTTCAGTGATGACCGTCCCTTTTGGGGATTCACAGTTATTTTAATTCTTTTGTTTTTTAGCTTGTATAAATACTGAGCTAAAGCTCTTCTTTAAGAAAGGAAGAAGTATATCGAATTTTCCATTGTTTTCTAGCAAACTCTAAAATTAACAGAGCTAGGTTCGTGGTAACAGAGAATAGGAGAAGAGATTTTGCTTTGGAGCTAACTATCTGATTACAAAAATGAAGGATGTGCTGGACGAAAAGAGTTAAAAGTAAAAAGGGAATTTTTTGATATCATGTTGGGCCAAGTCATCAGTGGAAGTAAAGTTAATGGTTTTTATAATAATATTGGAAAGGCACTAGAGAGTAGGAGATTTTTCTCTGGCTTTACCAAAAACGAGATGGGAAAAAGGCCTTAATCTCAGTAATAGTATGGTCAGAAATAGAGTTCCCGTTCGTTGTCCACAAGGGACATAGTTTTTGTTCCATTTCTGAAACAATCACAGTTTGTTTAAGGAAGGACCAGCTTGCTCGTTGCTTCGGGTAAAATAGGAGCTAACGAATGTTAAATCAACCAGGTTGCCAGGTAATGTTAAATTCTTCAGACAGCGGCATTTGTTTTGCCAGGTAATGTTAAATTCTTTCAGACAGCGGCATTTGTTCATTACTACTCTCCTTACCAACTGGAGGGGGATTGCTGCAATATATGTATGGG
>JANIJF010217907.1:0-10104 GCA_024520955.1 Erythroxylum bequaertii | reverse complement strand
AAAAAGTCAACTCTCTACTCCAAAAAGTCAAACTTTTCTAATTTAACAACTTTTTTACACTTTTTCTCTTTATTTCTTAATTTCAACTTCCAATTCAATCAACTCATTCACTTAAACTTTCATAACCCAAACAAATCGACTCGAATGTCAAAGCCATCAAAACGAATCGATTCTTTTTCTCATTGATTTTCTTAAAGCCCAAATTCATCTATAACACAATTCATATACAAAAACACTCATTTCATTTTATTTTAATATTTCTAATTTTCACTAAAAATTCGAGGTCCAACAATACATATCACACCTATCACTCATTCCATATATGCTACTTTAAACGTAAGGCCTTTAAAAGAAACTAATGTTATCATATAACTGGTTGATCGTTCTAATGCTTAACCAGATGGGATGATTGAGGATGTGTTCGTAAAGGTAAATGAGCTAATATTTCCTACTGACTTTCATGTGATTGATATGAATGATGAAATTTTCCATAACCCAATACCTATTTTACTTAGGAGGTTGTTTCTCAACATGACCCAAACTAAGATAGATGTTCGTAAGGGTACCCTTACGATAGAATTTGATGAGGAATTTACTCGTTTCAATATTTTTTGTGTTAATAAGCACTTTCGTAATGACCACTCTGTTTTTGCAATTAATGTGATTGACCTTTCAATACAAGAAGATTGTAAGCAGAAGCATACAAATAAATAAGAAGAAATTTCAACAAAAGAGAAGACCAAAGCCTTTAATGTCTTATCGAAATCTTTATCATTGGTCAAAAAGTGCTTCTTTGTTGCGCTAAATATAAATTGTTTCTACATAAATGTCATCCTTATTGTGTCGATCCTTTTGTGATAACTAATGTTCTTCCTTATAGTGCAATAGAGATTAAAAGTTTAAAAGCAGGAAAGACATTGCATGTAAGTGGTCATCAACTTAAGCCTTATTCTGATGAAGGTCAAGTGGAAAATGCCAACGTTGTGATTCCTAGAGATCAAAATTTTGTAGCTTGATGAGAGTAATATGGAGTTGAGCCAATGACAATAAACAAAGGTGTTACTTGGGAGGCAACCCAAAGGAAGTTGATTTCCCTTTATTTTCATTCTCGTATTAACTATTCTTGTTAAATGCTTCATTTCTTACATTTAATGTTAGATCGGGGACAATGTAATTTTTAAGTGTAGGGGTGGGGATCTTAACTGCTGTACACGTTTTTAAGGTTAATTGTTGTTTATGTGGCTTCTTAAGAATTTTCAAAATGAAATAAACAATCAAATAGTTTTCTCTTTTTTCCATTGTTTTTAAGACTATATAGTCATAATTAAAGAGTGAATTGACTAGAAGAATCTATGGCAACTTAAGCATGTACTTTTACTCTTGTGATTGGTCAATATGCATTATCTTTATAAGAGTAGTGACTAGTAGTAAGCACAAGCCTGAGACATTTTAAGCCTAACAAATCCATATCAATCTCATTGTTTTTTGTTTATATGTGACCGTCATGACATGTATATCCTGACTTTGCTTTGATTTTCTATTCAAGACCACATTTTTATCACATACATTAACATGGAAATGATATATGCATTCTTTATTTCATAAGCTACATTAACCAAATAGCCTACCTATTTATATGATTTTCCTTTTGATAAGCACCCTTTAGCTTTATTTACCTTTTCTTTTTGTGCTAACCACATTACATGCTTAAAACCTAACCAAAGATCCTACCAAAGCCTTAAAAATAGTGGAGCATTTGTTGATTGTTGATGATAGTGGATATACAAAAGTATAAGTGTGGGGGTGTGCATATGTGTGGTGGGATTGTTATAATTTTTGGGATGTCATTTTACATCTTATCAATGAAATCCCCATATTGATGCAGCTTCTTTCAATTTTTAAATAAAAAATAAATAAAAAGAGGAAAAGAAAAGAAAAAAAGAAAGAAGAGAAAAAGAAAAGGAAAAAGAAAAAGAAAAATGATTAAATAAAAGTATCAAGGAGGAAATACAATTATTCTAGAAAATTATTCATGATTACTTTTTCTCCTAAAGTTGTATTGAATGGGTGATTTGAGTATGTTGCATTTGGGCTAGATTTTATATTAGAGGATCACTCCTTATAGTTTCAACGTATTGTTTGTCATCTATTTTTATAAGTGATCCGTTCTAATTAGTTATGCTTTATGTGGATTGTGGTGTGAGAGATTGAATCTAAGCTATAAAACAAAGTTTTTGCATTCATCGTAGCCAATGCACATTGTTTCAAATGAATGTTCATTTTCTCACTTAATGTTGCATTAAGTGTTACTTTTGCTTCACTAGCTTTGATAGCTTTTAGACTAAATTACCTAAATACATCTCACCTTAACCTTTGCCCACATTACAACCTTAGAAAAGCCCTTTGATTCATGATTATCCATGTGAATCTTAGAGGTAGAGAAACGAAATGATATACAAAGTTATGGAATGTCATGATCATGAATGGTGTTTGAGTGTACCCATGAATTTACCTTATTTAAACACATTTTTTCAAGTCAACCTCTATATTGCTTAGTTTCTAAAGGTGATGAATGTTGAGTGATCATGAGTAGAAGCACAGAGTGTTGAGTTCTTGGTATGGTTTAAGAAGTTATTTCTCTTCGCTTATAACTATTTATTCTTGAGAAATATAGAAAATAAGGAAGTGTTTTGGTTTGTGAGTTTGATTTTAATGATTTGCCCAATGACAGTCAAAAACTAAGTGTGGGAGAACTTGATATGTGCTTAATTGTTGATACATTTAATCCATAACACTTACTGATTAATGGTTTGAAATTCTTAAGACACTCACTTTAGTTCATATTTGATTTTAGGTACAAATTTTAAGCATAATATCTAAAGTAAGCCGAAAGCATACTTGTTGAGCCATCTTCTTGAGATTCAAACTCAATTGTCTTCATGGAACAAGAACAAAAAGGATTAGAGTAAGAGGAGACAAAAATGTGCAAAAGGAATGAAGAATGGCAAAGTCATGGCCATGAGATGTATCTCACACACTCTTCTTACACCTATGACTCACACTCACAACTATCATACTTCAAGTCATACTCATGACCTTTTTCGATGCCATAAGAGGCAACAAAGAGCTATTTTTTGGAGATTTATGGAGAAGATGGAGGGCTAACTTCCTAACACTGGTTCAAAGGTGAAATCCAAGCCTAGATTGCACGGTTAAGCTTATCTTATCTTTGTTTGATGTTGAATCTTTCTATTTGGATTGCTTAGGTTATCCTTTGCTTAATCGATTTGGGGTATTCATGTATCGATAATCATATTCTCGTGATCATTGGATTGTTTACGTATGAACCTATTGCTAGAATTGTTAATACAATCTGTAATCGTTGTATTTGGATTCATTTGTGGCAAATAATGACGTTAAATCATTAGGGATAACGTAGCATAGGTTAAATAACATAAGCTTGTGTGGTTATTGCTTAGATTGGTCTATTTTTCACTTTATAATACAGCTTCCCAGTTAAATCTAGAGAGCGTATTCTAGGTGATTCGATAGTTAGGTTTAATTAAAAGGCTCATCTTAATTAAACATGACCTAAGGTAAAACCGAGATTAGTAGAACTTATTGTTATTCTACGATCAATAGTTCTAGGATAGGTGTGGAAGCATTATAACAATAGGATATGTTTAATCGTGTCTAGGCTGAGATTGATTCGAGAATTGGATTTTACACATATTCAACATTTTTATCGCTTTTGACTATTTTTTGTAATTTGTTCTCGTTAGTTTAAGTTTACTTTATTTTCTCAATTGTATCAAATCAAAACCCCCTTTATTTCTTTAATATCAATCATTTTCATTGTGAGAATTAAGTGAACATTCCCTTTAGATACGATTTTGACTTACCACAACTACAAATTTTTAGTGTTTAGAGTTGGGTAAATTTTATAGTGCACTCGAAACGCACTGTCGGATATTATTTTATTCTTGTTCCCTATCTAAAAACACATGCATTAGATCTTGTATATACTAATTTTTGTGTTATATATGCCAAGTCATGTTCTAATGCACTATATTTTATTATTTTTACTGATGATGTTTTAGAAAATTTTATGCTTTTGTGTTGAAAACTAAAGATAAGATAATATCAATATTTAAGGAGTTCCAGGCCAGATTTAAGAGAGAAATATGTTGGAAGCTCAACTTGATGTGAAGATGACATTCTTACATGGTGATTTAGAAGAGGAAATTTGCATGGAGAATTTGAAGGCTTCAAGGTTAAGGAAAATGAGAAGCTTGTGTGTTGCTTAAAGAAAAGCTTATATGACTTAAAGTAAGCACCTACATAATGGTATTAGAAGATCATGAATTTACAAAACATATGTAGATCATTGTGTATTTATGAAGTTATATATGTTGATGACATATTGATTGTAGGTTATAATACCACGAAGATCAACAAACTGAAGAGTGAATTAAATAAGCCCTTTATAATGAAGGAATTTGGCCTTTTTAAGCTTGTTTTACGCATAAAATTTTTCATGATAGGAAGAATAAGAATTTATGGTTATTATAAAAAAGATACATCAAAAAAGGTTTTGTAAAAGTTTAATATAGACAAGGCTATACCCATAAGTTCTCCATTTACAGGTCATATGAATTTGAGTTCTAGTCAATTTCCTATAGGTGATGAAGTAAAGAAAGAGAAGAATAAGGTCCTTATAGGAAGCTTGACGTATGCACTAGGCTAGATATAGCTCACACTATTCGGGTCGTTAGCATCTTCACGTGCAATACTAAAAAAGAGCATTAGGCAGTAGTCAAATAGATTCTCAAGTATCTTTGATGCACTTGATAATCCATTTCACAATTATTATCTAGGACCAAAACATGTACACACTCTGAAAGTACCTTTGAGAGTACATATTAATATTAAGCTATATAAACACACTTTGGATGTACTTTTATTAGATATTCCAATCAATGTCTTAGAAGTCATGAAATAAAGAAAGAGATGAAGAAGGTGCTTTATAGATAAACTATATAAAGCTTGACATATGTCATGATATGCCCAAAGTCTTGCATAACTTTCGATATTAAGATTACTAAGTTTATGAATAATCATAAAAAAGGAGCATTGGACAATAATGAAAACGATTCTCAACTATCTTATATATTATTCTGGAGTATGTTCATAAAGTGTTGTTCTAACAAACTTAACTCCCGAACTACCTATATGAATTCATATTTATAATAACCATAAAAGATAAGAAAAAAATTCTATAAAATTGATATAATTTTTATGTATAGGGATAACATTATAAATTAAATTGCTTATTAACTAATGTATGATATATCACTTTATACATGAATTAGATGTCAATACGTTAACATGGTGTTTCTATAGTTTAGCACAACCATTATGATTAATAAGTGAGGACTTTTAAAATTACATCTTTTTACTCAAAATTCAAAGTTGATGGAGTCTGTAGAAATTGGGATGTGAAAATTAAAAAAAATACAACATTTATTTTTTAAAAAATGTAAAAGAATTTCATTCCATAAAAGGAAATGGGTATAAGTTACATTTTGGACAGAGCTAATGAAAAACTATACTTTTTTTTTCAATTGCTTACTTCACTTAGATTCATGGAAATTTCTGCATGGGCTATTTTAACTTACTATTGTATGTTCCATTGAGTGAGGATGTTGAAGCTGAATTTTTACTTGTTTTCGAACAAACTTAGATGCAACCTAATTTTGTTATGCAATGGCCTTTTTGAATTGATCATCATTTAGACTAGTGTTAGAGAATATCCAATGTTTTCTTTCATCCCATATGCAAGATACTAGGTATGAAAGAGTAGTAAAGAAAATCAATCCATTTCCCTCAGTACCAAACTTTAAATTCCTGGGCCAGTTAAGACTATATTGCCATATACTAGGAGGGTCTTTAATGTTGCATATCCTTAAAATTTTCTCCCAGGAAATGTTTATGTATGAGCACTAAAAGGATAGTTAATCATAGCACTCCAGGCATTTCCTGCACAATAAACATCAGTTAGGCATATGGACAAGTTTTCCAATCTTATCCAATATGGGTCATTTCTAATGTGTAGAGATCTAAAGGATGTAAGCTAACCTAAGGTCATGATCTTTGAGCCAAACTACTTTGTTCCAATCCATAGGATCATTTGGTGAAAGAAACATTAATCTATATAAAGAGATGATATATTCATTATTGGATGTAATTTTCCACACCATTTTGTTCTGTGTTTGCTCCTGTGTGTTGAAATTCAATAAAAAGGTAGTCACCTATGTGATTGGGAGTTTGTTTCCTAGAATATTCAACTTTATGTTTGCTCCTGTGTGTTGAAATTCAATTAAAAAAAATAGCTATCTATGTGATTGGGAATCTGTTGCCTATAATATTCAACTTTATGTTTGCTCATGTGTGTTCAAATTCCATAAAATGGTAGTTACCTCTATGATTAGGAGTCTGTTGCTTAGAATCTTCAGCTTTGGTATCACTTATGCCAGTTTCTCATTGAAGGATATACATTACTTTATTGATTCTAACTTGATACACTGATTTAAAGTGCCATAGGGGGTCTTAATGTCATACTAGATTTGAGTGCTTTCTCCATTCCTTAGTTCATTGAAGCATACATTCCTTAATTTATCTCTTAATCTACCTATATACTTTATTGTTAGGGATGCATCAAAAAGAACTTTGAAACTCCAAAATCATTCTCCTTTTATGTAATAAGCATGCACCTACCTAACCCATAGAGCATTATTGTCAGTGATTAGTCTCTAGGCTTTCCTTGCTATCAACATTTAATTAGTGATGCTTATTAAGGAAATACACAGTCCACCGTTACACTTTGCTTGATAAATGTCCTTTCAGACTATTATTACTATACTATCTATCAAGTAGCATCTTATCCATAAGAACCTTCTGATTAATCTATCAATTGACTTGTTAGTGCCTCGAGTAATTATCATCTGAGATGCCTAGTATACACTCAGGGAACTAAGGAAAGATTTAATCAGTTGTGCCCTTCTTGCTATAAATAATGTTCTCGAGCTTCAATTTATTCTTATCAAATTATGTCAATGAGTGGCTTGAAATCTTAACTTGTTGCTTTGGTAGGTGAGATTGGTACTTTAAGGTATCTCACAGGTAGTGTTACTGCTTTGAATCCTGTTATAAACTCAATCCATTCCTTTTGATTTAGAGAACTCTTGGAGATGAACATTGAATTTTTATCTTTATTGATTGCTAGTCTAAAAATCTGTTGAATATTTTAAGTTTAATGATCACTAAAGCAATTGAATTTTCATCAGTCATTACAAAATTCAAGCTTAAAATCTTCATTTTTTTACATATTGCTTTATTTTTAAAGGCTAGACTTCTTTCTACTACTTTTACAAAGAGTTTGCTAAGCACCTCCATCATTAATAAGAATAGGTAGGTGGATAGGGATCTCCTACCTAATACCCTTAGCTCCTTTTATGAGCATAGATGGTTCTCCATTGATTAGAATGTTAAAGAAAGTAATTAAAACGCATTGCCTTATCAATTCAGTGAAAACACTAAGGGATTCAAGTGATTATATTATGTTAATGAAAAATGACCAATCTACCATGTCATAAGATTTTTGGTAATAAAATTTTATAACACAATTTTTGTAGTTTCCCTTCCTTGTGTAGTTCTTGAACAACTCCTGGACTAGATAAATGTTGCCACCAATTCTTCTTCTTGGTGTGTATGTTCCCTAAAATCTCCTATATGATTTTGAAGTATTGATTTGAGTCTTCCAACTAGGACTTTGGAGATGACCTTATATATGGTGTTACAATATGTAATTTGGTGATAATCTTTCATTGTTTTTTGGTCTCTTCCTTTAGGACAGACATATATAAAGATGCAATTGATTTATTTGGCCATCTTTCCTTTTTCCAAAGAATTTTTTAACAGCATCCTTCATAAGACATCTAGTTAGTAACCAAGTTTTAAAGAAAAAGTTAGCATTCATACCATCAAGTTTATGAGCTTTAAAAGGATGTACCAATTTCAGGGCAATGAAAGCTTCTTGATTAGATACTTGGCTTGAGAGTAATTGAGCTTCACGCTTGAATATTTGATCTTGTAATATTTCGTTGATTAGTCTGACAGAGGACTGAGCCAACAAGAGGGTTCCGAGGCTATTTTTGAAATACTTTTATGCTTCGCTAGGAGCTAAGATTGATTGGAGATGAAGGCACCATTGTAGTCTGAGACATAATCTATTGATAGATTATCTGGTAACTACAACATTGTGAAAGATATCTGAGTTTTTTTCTCCTCCCTTAATCCAGCTGATTTTGGACCTTTTTCTAATTAAAGAGAAATCAACATTGATTGCTTGAGTGTAATTAGACAAGGCTTGCTTCTTTTTCTCTTGCAAGGATGAGGAATACAAATTAGAGAACAAAGCAGTCTGTGCTTTCTCTAATGCTTCTTTAGCTATATGGAGGAGATGAAGTGTGTTGCTAATATTACTTCTCTAAAAGGATTTGATCTTTTCTCTAACTTTGAACATTTTCCTGGTGAAAATTAATTACTTGGTGCAAAGAGTTTTGAAGATTATCCTTCTTTGAACAACCTCTTTCAAACCTAAAAGATCATCTAACAAGTTGTTAAACATGAAATGTGATTCACCTTTTCTTTGGAGCATGGAAAATTGTACAGCTACAAAAGGGTGGTCAGAAAAATAGGTGTTGGGATTCTTAGATTTAGTGTAGGGTAAAGCTTAGAATAACTCCAGATTGATAATGCTTCTATCAAGTTTCTTTCTTAAAAAGGTGTGATCTTTATGTTTGTTTCTCTAAGTAAAATAATTTCTTTCAAAAGGTAAGTTAGTTAATTTAACGTGATTCACACAATCCTTTAGTTTTTCACAAAATGCTCTAGTTGACATATACCCTTTTGCTTCATTAGGATGAATTATTGTATTGAAATCCCCTAGTAGTAGCCAAGGTATTTTGATGTTTAAAGATAATTCCTTTATTTTAGACCATAAAGTAGATCTCTAATAGGAATAATTGAATGCATAAATGAAAGATACACAAACCAACAGATTCACCTCTTTTAGATTCATCTGAATATGTGTCATTTGATCCATCACTATAGAGTTTAAAACGTCAACTTTAACTTTATTAAAGAGTACTAGGATTCTACCATTAGGATGAGAAATGTAGTTGTTCACTAGCTTCCATGATTTGGACAAAAAACTAAGAATTTTGCAACATTTTTTCTTGGTTATAGATTCCATATCACCTAGCATTAAAGCTTTGTTGTCCAAAATTCTTGGTTACGGAATTTATTCCCTTAACATTCCATGCTGCTATTGTCATCATTTCGAACCATTGAAAGAAGCTTCTTCTTCCTATTGGACTTTTTGTTGCTAACTACTTTGAACTCTATCTCCTTTTCCAATCTTATGTTTATACTAATATTACAAAACACTTAGTGATTAATGCCTTAAAATCCTTAGGATAATCACTTTAGCTCATATTTGATTTTAGGTATATTTCAAAAGTGAAAGAGCTAAAGTGACTTGAAAGCATATTTATTGAGTCATCTTCTCAATGTTCATGCTCTATTGTATTCATGGAGTAAGAAGAAGAAAAAGATTAAAATAAAAAGAGACAATATAGAGCAAAAAAAATGGAGGTATGTGTAACATTTTGATTTAAAAAGACCATAGTTGTAATATGAATTACATTACCAAAAGAATTAAGCTAGCTATCCATTTGTCACATAATATAAGTGAAGTGTGTGTGTTGGATGCTAAAAGAAGAATCAAAATATGCTTGTAACATGGAGAAAAAAAGAAGACACATGCATAATGTTACCAAAGAAAGACACATGTCCATTTATCTAATAAAAACCTAGCTATTAAAGATGAAAAGTACATGGTGTGTTTCATGACTAAAGCATGTGAGGGCAGTTGAAAAAGGATACCTGTCCATTCCAGAGAAACGGAGTTTTATCTTCTTGATATTCTCCACCGGGTATTCTAGCAGCTTCATTTTGGAAGTTGCATTTTCTCTCAGTTTT
>JANIJF010217878.1:0-10111 GCA_024520955.1 Erythroxylum bequaertii | reverse complement strand
TTGAAGTCAGGTAAAGCTAGAACAGGTACGGTGGTCATGGCCTGTTTTATGTTCTTGAAAGTCTCCTTTGCCTCCACTGTCCACTTGAAATTGTTCTTCTTGAGTAGCTGTGTCAATGGCCATGTAATGTGGCTATATCCTCTAACAAATTTTCAGTAATACCCTATCAGTCCCAAGAATCCCCTCAGCTCCTTCAAAGTTTATGGTTTAGGCCACTTTAACATAGATTCAATCTTAGACTGATCTGCTGCAACCCCTTGTGCTGATACAACGTGGCCCAGATATTCCAAGTGAGGCTGACCAAAAACACATTTCTTATAATTGGCATATAGCTGCTGCTCCTTCAAAATGCTCAAAGTCATCTTTAAATGTCTCAGATGCTCCTCCTTGCTTCTGCTATAAATTAAGATGTCATCGAAAAACACTAGTATGAATTTTCGGAGATGGGGTTTAAAAATCTGATTCATTAAGGATTGAAAAGTTATTGGGGCATTTGTCAATCCGAAAGGCATTACTACAAATTCGTAATGCCCTTCATGAGTTCGAAAAGCGATTTTCTCAATGTCCTCTTCCCTCATCCTTATTTGATGATAACCCGACTTTAAATCGATCTTAGAAAAGATCATTGCCCCACTTAACTCATCCATCAACTCCTCTATTATGGGAATTAGGAATTTGTCACTAACAGTGACCTTGTTTAGAGCCCGATAATCCACACAAAAGTGCCACCCTCCATCCTTTTTCTTGACTAGCAGAACTGGACTAGCATACGGTGATGTGCTGGGTTGAATGATACCTGATTCCAATATCTCTTTGACCAGTCTCTCAATTTCATTCTTTTTAAAATGAGGGTATTTATAAGGTCGAACCCTTACTGGTCCTTCTCCTACGACTAGGTGGATGTGGTGTTCTTTCCCTCTTTTTGGTGGTAAAGTTTGTGGCCCTTGAAACACCACTCCGAACTCCTCCAATATACTGCTAATTTCAGGATTCTCTAGCTGAATCATCCCCACCAGATCCTCCCCTTGTTCTTGCATCTGTAACAAATACACTAAATCCCCTTCTTTGAGATCCTTGCCAATGGATTTGACACTCACCATCGACTTTGAAAAGATTGGATCCCCTTTTATAATGATTTCTGTCCCTCCCATTTTGATTTTCGTAGTCAAGGTGCACCAATTACATAGGACATCTCCTAGTGTTCTCAGCCATTTTATTCCTAAAACCACATCTACGCTGCCCAACTTCATTGGCAGAAAATCTTCACAAATTTCTAGCTCCTGCACCTTTAACTTCAATTTTCGATAGACTCCATTTCCTGCTACCTTCTCTCCATTTCCTACTACAATTTCATACTTGCCTGTGGGATCCCAATTGGAGCTCCATTTCAACGCTAAGTCTTTTGAAATAAAATTATGGGTGGCTCCACTGTCAATAAGGATTACTACTGTCTCCCCTTCCAATTCCCCTACCACCTTCATTGTCTTGGGCAAAGTTAACCCCGCTGCCGACCCTGTTGAAAGTTCCACATTTTGCAGTTCCACTTCTGGCTCCTCTTCCTCTTCGGCACTCTCCAGCGTATCAACTTCCATCTCTTCATCTAGGTCCGTGATAACTTTCAAATCTATCATTTTACACTGATGGCCTTGGGTATACTTCTCATCGCATTTGAAACATAGCCAGCCCCCGTCTCCTCTTCTCTTGCAGCTCACTAAATGTAAGGCATTTAAATTTCCCATCCCCATTGTCGGTGGCAGTGGCCCTTCCAGGTGTAATCCCAATTTTCTCATGGTCCCCAGCTGTTTCCCTCGTTTTGTATCCACCATAGCCACTTGTTCTATTGCCCCCCATGGTCCTGTTTCCCTTATCACGCCCTAGTATTTTATTCTTCTTCTCGATCTGTTGTGACAATGTCATCATTCGTGCCAAACTTCTGGGATTAGCAATTAAGAGTTCCACTCGGATTTCCTTTGACAGCCCATTTAAAAATGCACTCTCTAGAACTTCATCAGGTAACTCTGGTAAGGGAGCCGCTAATTCCTCAAATCTCCAAATATATTCAGCCACTGTCCCCGTATGATTGCTGGCCAACAGACGTTGACATAGGGTCCCTTCTTGGAAGGGTCTAAATTTTTTTAACTAATAATTCCTTACATTCCTCCCAATCTCTAATCGGCCTTCTCCCCTCCACCCACCGAAACCAAGTCAACGCCTTCTTCCCCATACTGAGAGAAACCAACTCCATTTTCTCTCTTTCATTGAACCTTCCCACCGAGAAAAATCGCTCCACTCTATAAATCCACCCATCTGGATCTTCCCCATCAAACACTGGCATCTCCACCTGCCGAGTTTGACAGTCTCTTCGGTGTTCTCCCTGTCGCGCAAACCCAGGCGGTGGTTCCTCAATATAGCTTCTCCATTCTTCTCTCGGTGGTTCGGGTTCTCGTTCTCCACCCACCATCAGCCCACGTCGACCCCCTACCTGGCACAACCACCCTCGGAATGGCTCCGGTTGGGTAGTATTATTCCACCCGTACTCGGGTGGCTGCTCTGTCCTGCCCCCAAAGTCTTTGGAGTGTCTCCGGCTCTCATTCCTTGGTTCGACCACCGACGTTGGGCCCCGACTCGCACTAGCTCCGTTGGTCCCTTCCCTTTGTCCACTCGTAACTCTTCCTCCCTCCGATGATGCCCTGATGTCTCACCATTCTTGCTAACTTCTCTGTGACTCGCCAAACTCGTCATTATTTCACGTAACTCCTTCATCGCGAGCTGAGAACGCTCCTAATTTCTCTGCACTTCTTCTTTCTCCATTCTTCGTTCCTCCCTCAAAAGCTCAAAACTCTTCTGAAAATCTTCACGTAAATTCTCGATTTCCTTCTCAATCCCATCCATCCGATTATCCCCCTTCTTATTTGCCATTGTAGGATCTATGCTCTAATACCAGTGATAGAACTAGCTGAGAGTTTTCTTACTGAATTTTTATTAATGTGTAATGACAATTTCTGTCAAGTTACAAATAGTATATAGCCAACTTCGAGAGTGCTGCTCTCTCCAGCCTAAGGCTCACAGTATATGCTTAGTATTTGCCTACCTCTTTCCCCCAATCATTACATTATTTATACTAACCAACTTCTTACGTCAGCCATGCAACAAACTCTCCTATTCTCTCCCCTCCCATATGCACGTAATACCTGACTATAACAAAAAATGGTACTCTACTCAGTTATCCTTTCCTTTACCCTTCTAAAATAAACCTTGGTAATAGGGGGTCTAACAAATAACTATAGAGGCAACAAATAATGGCGATGATAACATACACCTTCACAAACAACAACCAAAAAGGCACCAAGTTACCCTAATATAGTATAGGATATCAACTTCAACCCAAAAGGACATCTTTAAAGATATCGACTACATATATAGAAGACAAAATGGAAAGAAACAAAGGAAAATAAGCAAGTGAGCTTATATATCGAGTGACTTTCATAGAGTTTGAGCTTCTGCAAGTAACATTAGTTTGAATCTGGTAATACAATGATCCGATTACTATCTATTCCCATTTTTGAAAATTATGGATCCCACAACCTACATCAAGCATCCATGTTCATATCTACACATAAACAAACATGATACACACATAAAATACTAGTAACAAATCTCTCATCAATAATAGAAACTAAACCTGTTAAAAATGACAGATAAAGCATTGAAATTGTCAGGGTTGTCCAAGAAGAACTTCAATTCAATGGTTCTTTTTTCCGATCAAAATCTAACAACAGGTGCTCTTGTTATGCCGTCCCTCAACACCATGCTTGTAGCACCACCCAAGATGCATATCGCCTTACACGCTCTATTTGTGTTAGCCACCAGACAACCCTCTGTAATCGCCATTGGAATTTTGATTTGTGTATACAATGTAAAAATTTTATACCAAAAAAAAATATGTTTAGTTTTCCAGGCATTAATAAAAAATTTTTGAACATACCTTAGAGCATGACCAAAAGAAAAAAAACTGATATTGTTTTCGTAAGTAAATTATTACTTTTGAAACGTACAGCCCTAAACCTTCCTAAGGAAAATTAATGTGGTTAACAATTAAAGACCGTAGGTAGCGACAATTTAAATTTTTTTATTGTATCAAAATTCTTAATTTAGTCTTTTCCTTTATTTTTTTAATCCTATATCTTTTATTTGAATCCTATTATTTTTAGAAGTTTCTAAATTTAATAGTCAATCCTTTGAAACAAAAAAGGCTAAATGTTAAAAAGAAAAAAAGGGTACTAGGGAATTTATTTAAAATAAGTCGACACCCCCTCTCGTTTTTCTTATCATATTTTAATGTCTCTTTGCTCTCCTTTTTCACCAAAATTGACCTAAAACTCATCCAAAATCAGTGGTTTTTTGGAGTTTCGTCAAGTTTGGGGTTGTATTAACCTATCTACTACTTGAAATAAGTGAATAGAGTTAATTTGGCCTTTGTTTTAGAGACAAAGGAATGCAAGAATGTCACGCTTTCTTTAATTCTTCTATTTTTAAATAAGTAACTACTCTTTAAAGTATTTTCAAGCAATTATGCATGTTTTGGGTAACTATTAAGTCACTTTTGTCTTAATAGGTTATATAACCCAGGTAGAGAAAATAGATATACTTTTGGAAATTTTGATTTATCAAGAGGCTATTTGGTTTCGTTTTTTCTTTTGGTTTTTTAATGATGCTTTTGTAAAAAAAGAGAATCAGATGCTTACAATGTGTTTGGTTGAAAATTGTTTTTATTTTTCTCTTTTAAAAATAAGAAAATAACAACAAATTTATGAAACATAAAAAATCATGTTTTTGTGTATTTTTAGAACAAGATTTTTTTTCATAAAAACAATATCATAATTGGTTTCTTTGTGTTGACTTTAGCATTTTTAGTGTCTCCTGCGTCCTCTGTGTTGCAATTTCTCTAGGTACAACCTTTTCCTATTTTTTTCATATCTGTTGCTTCATTTGTTTTTATGCTCTTGCTGTTACTTGCGTTTAAAGCTTTCTCTACTACTAGAAATCAACAAAAAACTAACACCTTCACCGCGTTCTCTTCCAATCATCTTCTTCTCCTAAAACAAGTCTCACACACAAGAGAAGTGGAAGAAAACAACAATAAGAGAGAAGAAGATGAATTATCAATCTAGTTTCAATTATGCTACACTAATATGTATAAGGAACTTAAATAGCTAAAATCAAATATGGATTATATCACATCAACTATTTTATTGGATTTTATAAAGCCTGTTCATAGAAGACAAGTTTGAGTCTAATCATAAAAAGGATGCTCTTTAAGTAAAGTAGCCCATCCTCTGTATGGGACTTACGCAGGGTTTGAAAAAAGACACATTTCTTTTTTAATTGCGAATTAAAGTGTGGCGGTATATATCTTCACTGCCAAATCAATTACCGTAACATAATTGAAACTAAATTGGTAATTCATCAACTTCTCTATTATTTTGTTTTTTTTCACTTTTCTTGTGTACGAGACTTCCATTATATTTTCTTTCACTTTCAGTGCAACTCTTATTTACAACAATATTTTTAACTAGTCGTTGTAGCACCACAATATTATTCACTGCCAAATCAGTCGTCACGCATTGCTAGTTCCCTCCAACCCACTTACTTCTAGCCTCGACATATTTTAGGTAAAGCTATAACTGTCTTCTTCTTTAACTGTTCAACTGATCCTCTTTTAGTTGCCATTGCCTACACACGCCAAAGCCAACTGCTTCTTCTCCAATTATAAAAACCAGTCATTTATGTCAAGCATGGAAATAGAGCACCTCACTTCTAGCTCACCAGTCAATTCAATCTGTGTGACACCCTCATCTCACGGAGTTATAGTTTCTTCCTTCTTTCTTTAGTCTCTCACTGCCAACGAAATCTCTAGAAACCTTTATAATTCTTAAAACTGACGATGTGTAATGAATTCAACGACCCATAATATTTCTTGAGTGATGAGTTCTTTGTGGGAAGGTTAGGACTCTAGTTGTTTAGGAAAAATATGTCTTGTACTATTGAGGTGATTCAGTGGTATGCCCACTTTCCAACATTATTGTATACAGCATTAACGATGCTGTCCATTCGCCTAAACTTTGGACCTTCTTTAGAGTAAACTCGTCAAGAGATCTTGGCTAGTACTCATGTCTGTACTGTGGATTAATTAATAGTTAAAAATGAGAAAAACAATATATGCCCTTTAACTTAGTCCATTGGAGTAATTACCCTATAAATGGTTCATATTGTTAAAAACACTTCTGCTTGCATGAGGATGACATGCATCATGCATATATTATGACCTTACTTAAATTTACACCTTTATTTTTATGCTATAGAATCAAATGTTTAAAAGACAACTCATGTACCATAGATGAACACTGAATATTGCGGATATTTTTATAGAGATTGATTTACTTTCATTTAATTTTTCTCGTCAAGTCTTATTTTCATGCATTTGTATGCAGTTTAGCATTTAGTATCGTTTTCTTATGTTTATTTTAAACAATGTTTACCATTTAATACTTTGTAGAAATTTTTGTGATTAATGTCACTTATATGTAATTACATTTAGTGATGGAAAGTTTGAACAATATGAACAATTACAATGATTATGTGGAAATAAATGAAAAAGATGGGTTATGGAATGATACCATAGAGATGTATTTAATCTCCTTGATGGTTGAAGAAGTGAAGAAGGAAAATTAAATGACTATTTCAAATTTGTTTAGAAGAATATTAAAGCAAGTCTTCAAACAAAATTCAATAAGGAGTATATTGATGTTCAATTGAAGAATAAGTATAATGACTTAAGGGTTAGATTGAAGAATTTCAAGAATGATAATATTCAATTAAAGAATAAGTATAATGGATTAAGGGCTACATTGAAGAATTTCAAGAACTTACTCAAAAAAACAGGAATAAGCTACAACTGCTTTACTAATGAAGTTAATGCTACAAATGAATGTTGGGAAAAACTATTTAAGGTAAAATATGTCTTTGTTTTATTAATATATCATGGTATGTAATATTTATTCTCATGTTTCTTTTTCATCATTGTAGGTATATAAAATGGCTCATAGATTCAAGAAAAAAGGATGCAAGGAATTTTTAGACTTTTGTCATATTTTTGAAGATACTAATGCAATTGGTGTACATGTACATTCATCAAATCAATCTCCATCGAATAGTATAAAAGAGGAACATAGAAATGATGTTTTTTAAAGATAGCTCGTATAATGAAAAAGGAGATCAAGATATAAGTTTCCATCTAAGAGAAAGAAATCTCCTAAGAATAAGAAGGCAAAGAAGATACATTCTAACATTGTAGAAGAGATCTTGGTTATAATTGGTGAACAATAAAAAAAAAGAATGATTTACTTCAGAAAAAATTGCATGAAACATCATCCACTGTAGAGAATAGATTATAAGAGTCTAATATAATGATAGAATGTCTAAATTCCTAAGATGAATTGGGTGTTTATGGTGTGTAATAAGGAAAAGATATGAAGGCTTTACATGATTCTCCACTTTATAGAGATATTTTTATGAAGATGATAGATACAAGTTGGATTGGACAATGTCACTTTAGTTATATTTTCATGATATTACATATCGAATTCTTATTAATTTAACACTTTTATATTAAAGCACTATTCCATATTTTGAACATTTTAAGTTTGTGTTTTGTATGAATGTTTGACTTAATGTTAAGTCTATGTTTTGTATGAATATTTTGTCTAAATTTGAATAAACCTTTGGATTGAATGTTTTATTAATTATTTAATATTGGCATTATAAATACATGAATTTCTTTTCAGATTTTGAATCAAATTCTAATGATGAACTAAAGAAGGTAATCATTATTTTCGTAGCTAGGGGAGAGAATAAATATTTTCATTACGTAGAAATTTTGTTCTACCAGGTCATGATTGGATATTAGAACATTTGAATGGGAATCTTACAAGGATTTATGAAAACTTAATAATGAGAAAGATAATCTTCTTGAGGTTATATGATGAGCTAAAGAGTTTACAAGGCTTAAAGGTAACAAGTCATTTGACTGTAGAGGAATAAGTAGCAATTTTCTTAATGACTATAGGGCATAATGAGATAACTAGAGTCAATGTAGAATGTTTTCAACATTCAACCTAGACAATTTTGAAGTACTTTTGCAAAGTCTTACATGTAGTCATCTTGAAAAAATAGTTATTACTCCACCATCCTTTACTAATACACTTCCTAAGATTCAAAATAATTCAAAAAAATTTCCATATTTTTAAGTACATTCATATATTTAATTACTATTTCAATATGTCCGCATGATTAATAATTATTTTAATATATATTTTAATATTTAGGATTGTATGGGAGCAACAGATGGTACATGTATTGATACACATGTTCCGATCGATGAAAAAATACCATATAGAGGGTAAAAGAATTAATCTAACCCAAAATATTATGTGTTTTTGCTCATTTGACATACGTTTTACATAAGTAATGGCTGGATGGGAAGGTACTACAAATGACTATTAAGCTCTTTTAGAAATAGTGTAACAATTCCAACGAATCAATATCCTATACCTCCACAAGATATTATATTATTTTAAATAAAAAGAATTATGATTCATTTTTAATATCTTTTAGTTAATATTATGTTCTTTATATGATAGGTAAGTCCTATTTGGTTAATTCAGGCTACACCAATATGCCTGGATTTCTTTCATCATACTAAGATGAGAAATATCATTTGTGAGATTATAGAGGAAGAGGAAGACCCCAAGGTCCAGGAGAATTGCTTAACTATAGGCATTCTTCATTAAGAAATGTTCTTGAAAGTTGTTTTGGCATTTTAAAAGCAAGATTTCCTATACTTAAAAACATGTCGAGTTATAATATGAAGAAACATAAAGATAAAACCAAATATGTTTTAGTTTTAGTTTTTTTATTACAAATATCAAGCAAACCGATTTTTGTTTTCAGTTTTTATATTATAAATTTCAACCAAACATGTTTTTTTAAATAAGAAAAAAACTAAAAACTAGAAAAGAAAAGTATAAGGGCAATTAAACGACTCATAAGTTAAATTTGTAATTACATATAGGTTAGATGAGTGTACTTTATGAATTATAATAGATTTTTTCTTTCAATTTCAATTCCTTTGTGATGTGTTTCATTAGTAATTGGCTGTGATTATTACAAATTCTTAAAGCCACGTAAGAGCTCTATGGAGACGCCAATGTTGTGACAAATATTAAGTTGTTATATTTCTCTTTCAACAAAAGTATTATTTGAAATAATTTATATTTGACTTGTAACGCTGGACTTTCGGAGCCCATTTATGTTGTACAATATTTGGAGATACTACCGTATAATGATATATACATATGGTTGTATATAAGTTCAAAGATGTATTTAAGTCATTTGGGTGTATATGTAAATGATTTACAATGTTATATGCCCTTACATGAACTTGGAATTCACCGGTAATGCGGAATCTTGGAAATTTTCGACATATGAGCTTTTAAGTGGATAAAAACGAGTCCATTGGATGGAAATGACCATGGTGGTTAAATTAAATGAATTCTAATGCCTTAGAGGGGATTATGCATGATTTATAGACTCATGGGACACTTAGAAAGCTTAATTGGAAAAGTTGATGTATATAAGGGTTTATTTGCAAATTATCAAAAGTTAAAGGACTTGAACGTAATTTTTCAATTCTTGGAAGACCAATTCATAATTTTATGAAGTTAAGGGGCTTATTTATATTTTTCAAAAGTCCAAGGACCAAAATGAAAATAAAAGTTTTGGTGATTCCCAAATTTTGGGCTTAATCTCAAAATTAGGAAAAGTTTGGAGGGTATAATAGTAATTTCATATAACTAAGAGCAAATTGGTAAATTCACCATGTTTGGTCAAAGAAAAATCAAATTCTAGACCCTTCTAGATGGTATGGCCGTGCAACCCCTTCATTTTGACACTAAAACACTTAGTTTTAATTAGAAAGAAACAAGAAGAATAGAGAAGAGAGGAGAAGGAGAGTTTTGGCTATACAAAAAAATTCCACCATCTTTTTGATTCT
>JANIJF010217870.1:0-10111 GCA_024520955.1 Erythroxylum bequaertii | reverse complement strand
TAATATAGGCTAAATTGGACAAAGTGATCTTCATAAAAGTTGTAGATTGTCCTCTTAGCTTTCCAACGCTATAAAGTATGTAAATTTTAGGTATCGGAGTTGAGAGATATAAGCATTATAAGTGATGATGCTGCATAGGAGGTACGAACATGATAGCTATGGAGAATGATGAGAATTTGTGTATGTTATGAGTTATTTGGGTTAAGTTTTGGGAGATGTATGAAATCATTTTGATAATTGAGTGTTTAGGGAGTGATATTACATTAGAAGAAGTGAATTTGGGAAGATTATGAGTGAATATGATGTTAGCATGGATGTAAGAAGCATTTGAGGGGCTTGGGAAACCCCCATGTCCGTTTAACGGACTTGATGTCCGTTTAATGGACCTTCTTGGGTGAAAAAGTGCTCTTTGGCTTGACAATGTCTGTTAAACGGACATGCATATCCGTTAAACAGACATTCACGGGACAACTTCATAAAATCGCGATGTTTGACCCTTTTATAGGTAGAATATCGCTTTGTGGGCTTCATAAAAGTTTTAGATCTTGAAGTGCTCATTCTAATGGTCTAAAAATGAAATCCATCCGACATGTGTGGTGAAAGTTATGACAATTGCGCCAAAACATGTTACTGCATGATTGAGGATTTAGGATTCTTTTGATCATAACTTCCTCTTCCGACCTCCAAATGAGGTGATTCTTCATTTCCAAGACATTTTTCTACCTCTCCACAAAAATTGGTAGCTTTTGGAGTTGAATTAGAAAAGATTGGTTCAAAGCAAGTGAGGGTTCGTCAAAATGACCCTACAAGGAAACCCGCTTACGCTTTTCGACTTTGGATTGGATAGTTGGGCTCCGGGAACGTGGTCTAATACCTTGGTTGGGCTTCGGGAACGGGGTTCAACATCCAGAGTTTGCAGTTTCTTTACCTTTATTCCTTTTCCTCTTATTGGAATTTCCATGAGAAGTTGTTGCTAAATGAGCACTTTCAGTCTTCCCTTGTTTCAGCCTCTCCTCTTCTTGCACACATTGAGCTATAAGCTCGTTTAGGGCCTATTTCTCCTTTTAAGTATTGTAGGGGACTTTGAACTAACTGAATTGTACAAGAAGGGAAATTAAAACCAAGTGCTCAAGTATGTCATTAGACAACTCTAACTTAAGTGCCCTCAACTTTGTGACAAGATTAGACATTTCCATTATATACTCTCTGATGTTTCTTTTTTCCTTTATAGTGCATTAAAACAAGCTTGGTCAGTACAAGGCTTGTTTCAACCTTTTCGTTTACAGTGAATCGATCAGAAATTTGCTTAAGGAAACTCTTAGCATCAGCCTCATCGGGAATTCCACCTCTTATGGAGTCTGGAATGGAATGCGTCATGATCATCAGACTCATGCGGTTTGAACATTCCCATTTCTCATATGCAGCTATCTGATCAGCGATACTGGTGCTGCTCAGAGCTACAGGACGTTCAAATCTAAATGCAAAGTCTAGATCTATGCAACCAAGCACAATCATTACGTGCTCATTCCATTTCTTGAATTTTTTGCTGTTAAGCAAGGGAAAACTGTTCATGTTGGCAGAAATTAATGACACTTTAAGAAAAGAAACAAAACAAAATGCTCAATATTAGTCAATAAATTAAGAAGCCAAAATAACACATTTATAAAAGGGGCGATTACAATATACCTAATACAACATTATTATTCAATCTTTGGACAGAAATAATAATTTGTAACTGGTACTCTTGGTCGCAGTAAAAATATTGAAATTAAAATGGCCTAAGAATGTGCCTTTCTTTATACCAACGCATTGTCAGCATGTTATGTCAAATGCTTCACATAATTTAATACTGCCCATCGCGTCAAAATAACCTTCCTTTGGACCGATTATTTTGCAGTGATGTTATAAAATTTTACTTACTATCTGGCCAAAAATAACCTTACTTTGAGCCGATTATTTCGCACAAATATGAAATTAAATAATCTGGCCAAAATAACCTTCCTTTGGGCCAATTATTTTGCATAGATAAAACATACATTTTTATTCTAAATTAATAAATTTTACCCAATAGAGATTACTTTGGCAACATATTAGTTCAATCTATTTAATTCAGAATGATAAACATCCAAAATTTAGATAAATTTAGGTATTTTAATTATTACTTAAAAATGGACAATCAGTAAACTCCAAATTTTGATTTCAATTAATTATTACGAAATTATAACCTTAGTTCGTAATGATATTATGTAACAATGGAAGACTTGATATGTTATATGCGTGTATAAATTTATTTAAGTTAAACTTTACGTTATATATTTTTATTAAAAAATAAGTCCACTGTTAAATTAAGTCCAAATGACTTCTATCCTATTATATGCTTAACTCAGCCGGTAGAATGCATGGCTTGTAACCATGTGATGGTGGGTTTGATTCTCACGGGGACGAAGGCCCGTTTGGTTGAGTTTTTATCAGTAGAGCTTTTATCAGTAGAGCTTTTTTTAGAAGAGTTTTTTTTAAAAGCCAGTTGACTGTTTGACTGTCAATTAAAAAAACAACTTTTTTAAAAGAGCTTCATACAGTAGACTGTTTGGCAACATAAAAATAAAAAACACTTTTATTAACTGTAACTATATTTTATTTTATAATAAAATTATTTATGCTACATAATTTTTAGCTACATAATTTTTAAAGTGTACCAATTTGTAAATTACCATCTTTCAGCCTCCCAGGTAATTCTGCGAATTGTTTTTAAAATTTTTTATCAGCATCACAATCAAAAGCCGTGCAATAGTATAGTTTACAGTTGGTTGGTTTTAACACTCATAATAATATAAGCATCATTTACAGTACTGTGCAACTTTTGACTGAAATTTGTTTAAATTATAAGCATCATTTTGTTCACGTTTGCGTTGTTCAACGCAGACTAGGCAGACGAAGGTCTACGTTGTTCAATGCAGACCATTCAACGCAAACCTTCTGTCTGCGTGTTTCACGCAGATCAGGCAGACGAAGATCTGCGTTGAACATGCAGATGATCGACGTCTGCGTTAAAAAGCGTAGACGTAGAACGCAGACCTTCTACGTTGAAGGCGCAGAAAAATAAATGTTTAGGACAAACGAAAATATAAAGAAGCTAACCTGAGAAGATGAGAGGCAACGATGAGCAGAAGAAACAAAAAGTTGGCTAATGGTATAGAGAAACAGAAAAGACAGTATTTTGGGAAGTTTTCTTTGCGTAAGTGACGGGAATTGGGGGAGAAAAGAGCTTTCTGAAAAAGCTCAAATTTGGGCTTTTTTGAAAAGCTCCAACTTTTAACTTTTAAAAATGTTGTATTTGAGTTTTTAAAAAAACTGTTTCTACTCTAAAAGTACTTTTGAAATTTACAGCCAAATATTTACTTTTTTCTTAAAATAACTTTTGCGGTAGACAAAAGTACTTTTGAACCCTTCAAAAACTTAAACAAACAGGTGTGGAGGCATTTTTATCTAATTCCATTAGATAGACAGGGAGACTTTGCATAATAATAATAAGAGACAATACACTGATTAGCACGCCTGCTGCATGCACAAGTGCAGAGAGAAATAGGAGACCGTTTCTTTGGCGAGAGAGACACGCATGCCAAAAATGCAGAAACAGTCAGTTGCCCCTGACCTCTGACGGGTTCACCAATGACCCAAATAATAAACAAAAAATTACCCGAATTGTTAAAAACAGGTAAATAAAAATTATATACCAGATTTTTAATGATTATCAGTGTGATTTCACCATTTGGCATTTGTACAGTCAAAATTTCGTTTCTTGATCGAATGAAACAATATTCCGACACCAACAACATTAATTACCATTTTTCTAATCATTTTCAGACTAAGATAATCAAAATAAAATTTTTACCCAAAAGTTTTATTTCAGCCTCGAATAATCAAGAAAAACAGTAAGTAATAATTCAAAAAATGGTTTAATCACTTGGATTAAGTGTATCAAAGAAACAAAAAATTTGTTTACACTAAAATCCCAATTTATAAATCTATAATTCATTTCTACCATTATAAACATGCTAAACGGAGTGAAAATAAAACTGAATATCATATTTAAGCAATCTACGGCTCTAATACTACTTGATAGAAATATAGCCTTATGATTATCATAATCAAATTTCCAAACACTTATTAATCAACTAAAATCATACGCAGATTGAATAAACAATAATATACATAAAAATAAGAACATTAACCTTGATCCATTGCACAGCAAAAATATAAACAGTAAAATTTGATGGATTTATGTTTTTCTAAGCCAAGATTCAGAATCAAATGGATTCTCCTTATAGAACAAAGAAAACTGATAGAACCAGTTTTCAAAGGAATGCCAAGAATGTATCTATCATAGGGACTACAACTCTTTTATAGTCGGTTTTCATTTATGGTCTATTAATTATAATAACTCGTAATGAGCTTCTACACATCAGACTCGTACTATTACTTAAAAATTCTAACAAAACATGATATGAATCATAGTGTTAGAGAAACCTTGGAGTAAAGTACGTTCGCAAGTTGAAGCACTGGGTTTATGTGGCCTTGAAATGGTAAAGGGAAAAGCACTAAACTTCGTCCTTTTCTCTGTTCCATGTTGTTCAGAACCTCTTCTCATTTTCGTTTCTTCACATAGCTTAGTTTAGTTCTTCTGCTTCGTTTCAATTTCATTGAGTTTGGAACAAGTTTGACGCGTCTTCTTTCAGTTTCTAGTCCATATCGATGCGGTTGATAACATTTGAAAAACACCAATCAATATATTAATATTGATGCTTAGACCAACTCAAATTCGAATCTACTTGAATTAGATCAATATACTATGAATTAAATAGTAGTTTTCATAGTAAGTAACACATTTTATATCAAATAAGCATGTAGATGATTAGCTTGCATGATTGTCTAACAATCCGAAACAAATCCTCTGTTTTATCTAGATGATCTTATTATATTTCATTAAATCTCTGCATATTTATTTGAGGTTTATATATATATATGTAAATAATATTTAATAAAATAAAGTTGGAAGATAACAAGAATTTTATGGGCCACAATCCACAGACCCTTTGGTAGATTACCATTGATTACAAATCCCAAAGTGGGTTTTGGTTTAAAAAAGAGGCCCAATATACATATATAAAACGTTTATTTATTCAAATTATTCATTCTCAAAATAAGTGAATGGTATCATTATTTCATGATTTCTAATCTTAGTAAATTTAAGATTTTTTAATTAAATCATTATTGTATTAAGTTCATTTACTTAGAATCTTTAAAGTAGGATGAATATTTGAGACATGTATATTATAGAAAAACTTATTTGTATTTTTTAATAATTAATAACAACAACAATAGTAACAATAATAACATTCAGTATAAATTTTGCTGGCAAACATAGTCTATATCCAGTAGCAGTATAGTATGTAATTTTACCTTTAACTAATAAAGAGACTGTTTGCAAAAATTTTTTAATAATCAAAATAACATTAAATTCATATTGAACGGTATACGCAATGGCAACAAAAAATCTCACTACAAATGCTTTATAATAAATAGTAATATATCAATAATTTATTTTAAATTATTTACTTAACAAATTAAAAATTCAAAATCAAATAAAAAGTTAGTCCAACTCTTACACAATAAATTTACACATCTAATTAGATAAGGCAAATAAGTTAGTTTTAATTAAGATTCAAACCAAATTTTAAAAAGTAAGATTTGAATTTAAGATTTAATTCAATTTTAAATTTTATAATTTTAACCTAACTTATTAAAAATAATGTTATTTAAAACAAAACAAAATTTCTAAAGTCGGATCAATTTTTGAACATGTTTTGAAAAAAAAAATTAATTAAACTTCAAATTTTTTAATAAGTAAGGACATAGTTTATTTGAATTATATTTTAAATTATTTAATTTTACTAATTGAACCTTTTATACCTTAAACCTCTCGTGTTACTGATTTAACTTTTGGTCAAATTTTTAAAACATTGGATTTAACTTTCTCTAAAATGAAGTTATGTTATTTTAATTTTTTAAATGACTTCAATTAATTTGTAAATTTCAAAGAACTTAAAATAAAAATAATATTGCTTTAGGAAATAAATCAAAACTACTTATTGTCAAACCTAAACAACAACAAAAAGCATGGTATAGAACGACTCGTCGATATTAGATATGTCATTGAGTCAGGTCAGGTTCAAGCTGCTTTTGGCCAGACCATAAGTTAGAGTGACTTATGGTCCGGCCTGATCATGGGCTAACCAGAACCCATCATTTCTTTGAAAAATGTTAAAAATGATGTCATTTTTAAAATAACAATAGGGTCACGAGTCAAAGCTGCTCTAACCCATAACATATTTGAACCAAATCGGTCTTTTTTAACATCCCTACTTGATATTGTCAAACTTGATAGCCAAATCTGTTCCTCGATATTGACAAACTTGACAGCCAATCTCCAAATTTACATTCATGCTCTGTGATTGTGTTTTTAATAACATTCAATTATCCTTTTTTTTTAACACTCCCTTCTCAAGTTGATGGCTCATCAATGAGACCCAACTTGAAAATGTTGTTCGAAAAATTCAATACAGTGAAAGACTTTATGAAGCTATCGGCAATTTGATATTGTGATGGTTAGTGGTTTATTGTTTGTTGCATAACATAGACATCCGAATGTCCTCAATGTATCATAATTGGGTGGTTTGTTGTATAGTTTTTCATATGGCGTTTTCCAACCTATATGATTTCTGATGTTATGTGATTAATAAATGTGGATGTTAGGATGGCTTCCCTGCAAAAAACTTATTGATAAATTAGCTTGAAATATTAGGGCTCTTGTGATTTGAAGCAAATACTTGTGTTTACGTTCCACAACATCGTTTTGTCGCGAAGTATGTGGACAAGTTTGTTGGTGTTGTATGCCTTTACTTTGGAACAAATCGGTACAATTCTTATGTACGAACTCAATATTATTGTTTGTATGGACACATAGGATGGGTAATAAAAATTAGTTTTGGATCATTTGTCAAAAAAAACCTTAAGAAACTCGTGAACTTAGTTCTTACTTCTTGTTAAGTAAGTCCATATTGCACAAGAATATTCGTCTACAATGTTGAGAAAAAAAATTAACCCGTCTATGTTTGGGGTCTTGTATGGTCCCACTAGTCTAAATGTAAAAGCTCGAATGAATTTTTTATCATAATTTCGTGTTTTGCGAAAGATTTTTGTTGTTACTTAGCTAATGGGAAAATTTCGCATGAATGATTTATGTGGGTTTTCCCGAATAAAATGGGTAAATGCGATAACTTGTTTTTAGACGCATGTCTAAGTCTAAAATGACACAAACCAAAGTCATTGTATACATTGTAAACTACGACATTATTTAGGTAGAATTAGACTGATGGACCTTGGAGAGTTTTTTCGGGGAGAAAATGTCTTGGAGTCAACTTGTAGATATCACCCACAGCCTCACATATCGCTGCAACGCAATTAGTCGTCCGATCCTGCAGAAACACTTTATCAGCAATAAATATGGCAGCTAATTTGTTTTGTGTAGCAATTTTATGAATGGATAAAAGATTGCGGTGAAATGTAGGTATACACAAAACATTTTTGAGGTTCAAATGTGGTGATATTGTGACATCTCCTACATGTGTGACAAATCTGCTAGTTCCATTAAGTAACGTGATAGGATTTATTTTATCATTTTTGGACAAATTGTCAAGGGAATTAGGGTTTACGCACATGTGGATAGAGGCACTTGAATCGACTATCCATGAAACGTTGTCGTATTCTTTACTATCAAATATGAGCGAGTTATGAGGGATACCTGTAAAGTTGTTATACGCGACACGGTTGGCTTCCACGTTACTTTTACCTTTGACAAACTTCATGAGTTCTTGGACTTGCTTAGCAAGAAATTCAACATCAACCGGTGGGTTCTCCTCTACTTTCGACAGTCCCTGCACCTCCCCAGTAGATCCTTCTATTATTGATGTTGCGAAATTCTATTTCCTTTTCTTTTTTTCTAACTCCTTGTACTACTCCAATATTACTATGCAGCTAAAAACATGTTTCCCTCAGGTGTCCCGTTGCATGGCAATAATCACAGTATTTTTCATCATTTCTCCCACCTGTCTTCCTATTTAACCCTTCCCTGGGATAACTCTGTTTTCTAACAACCCCGTTGTTAGCTAATAACACTATACCTATCTGTCCTATTCCGTTGGAATCAACACAAACAGATTTTTGTTTTTCAACGATCAAAATCATAGAATGTCTTACTGACCTGTGGCAAAGGATCCAACAACATAATTTGGCTAACTACACTAGCATATTCCTCTTTTAATCATAACAAAAAATTTGTCAACTTTTTGTCATTCACCACCTCATTATTATGTTTAAATGCATATCACACGCAAGTTTTCATAAGTCTTATACAATCCATGTCATTCCATAATTTCTTTAACCTCATGAAATAAGTCGTAACGGAATTGTTACCTTGACGGAGATTGTTTATCTCCTGGCTTAGCTAGTATAAGTAAGGCCCGCTGCTCTCTCCGTAACTTCCCTTAAGCTCGTCCCATAAGTCCTTCGTGGTGGTTACCACCAAGAATGAGACAACGATTTCCTTCGTAAGGTTGTTAAATCTAGGCAATGACCATATTATCAGCGATCACTTCCTTGCCTTTGCTTCGTCGGAGATGGGTTTCTCTAACTCTTCGGTGACAAAACCTATTTTTTTGGCCCTCAATGAAATTATCATTGACTGACTCCAAGATAAATGGTTATTTCCATCCATTGGTGTATTGACCAAGATACTTCTTGGGTTTTCCGCCAGAGAAAAGTTGTACAATTCGGCTTTGATGTCAAAATAGGTTCGGTTGTCACTTGTTTCGCCGATTACTTCTGAATCTTTAGTCATTTTGAGTTAATCTTGGATTTTTGGGAGGTATAAGGTTGAGGGCCACAAAGCTCTGATACCATGTGCAATGGTCTTTAGAACTAAGGCCCGTTGGGTCATATATTTTAACCGGTGTTCAAGTGATTCTGGAATCCTTATCTTGCACGGAACTGAATGATCAAGAACAACCCTTCATCGAACTCACTATAAAAAGGTTTCAGAAACCTGTGAATAGTGCGAGTGAGCTTCAAGAATCGAAAGTGGAAAAAGGGTCTTCCAATCCTCCTCATGTACTCATCTTTCCTCTCACAGCACAAGGCCATGTCAACTCCATGCTCAAGCTCGCTGAGCTCCTATGCCTCTCTGGTCTTTATGTCACCTTCGTGAACTCCGAACATAACCATGAACGGCTAGTTCGTTTCACTGACCTTCGAGTCCGATTCTCCAAATATCAGGGATTCCAATTCAAGACCGTACCAGATGGCTTGCCTGTTGAGCATCAACGCACGGGTAACCATTTCGTGGAGCTGTTGGAGACCATGAAAATGGTGACAATGCCGATTTTTAAAGAAATGGTGAAGGGAATGACACCACCCTTGAACTGTATAATAGGTGATGGAGGATTGGAGTTCGTTCTAGAGGCAGCAATTGAAACCGTAACTCCTGTTATTCATTTCCGAACAGTCAGTTCTTGTTCTTACTGGTTTTACTACTGTATTCCTGACATGATTAAAGCTGGTGAGCTTCCCATTAAAGGTATGTACTTGAATCTTTGTTCACAGTACATATAACTGTTTGAAAATAAACGCAACGGAAAGAATTTAAAATTTTCCACATAATCAACTTTAATAGAATTAAATTCGAAATATAAAATAAGAAATTAATAAATTAAAACTAACTTTTCTGATTTCTGATACAATATTCTGCTTCTCTGAAATTATCAATTCCACAAGCCGTTCAATCGTCCGGCCTCTAACGGTATTCACAGATCTTTTCGGAGAAAACTCAAATCGAATTTAAGAGAAAAAATGTAAGAAGTACTAGCCTTATTTATTTTCTAATTTTTCCTTTTATATGAAAAATCTTATTTTTCATATCATTGGATTTTATTAAAATTACAATTAAAGTCAAACTTTAATTATAATTATTAATAAATCCTTATAAGATCAAATATCA
>JANIJF010217855.1:0-10114 GCA_024520955.1 Erythroxylum bequaertii | reverse complement strand
TAATTGTGTTAGAAATCTATTGGTCCAATAATCACTTCATTTGGAGGTCAGATAACAAAGTTATGGCCGAAAGAATCAAACAAGGTTTTGTCCTCAATCATATTGAACCTATCTCGGGACAATTAGCATAACTTACCCCATAGATATTTGATTAAGGTCATTCTTGGATGGTTTGAAAGAGGACTTCAATATCTACAATTTCAATGAAGACCTAGAAGATAGATTAGGGCATTTAGAAAGTCAAAATTGGATCAGACGATAGGTCAGACGAAACCAGAAGAAAGGTCAGACGATTTGGGACTATTGGCATAACTTTCTCTATAGATGTCGAATTAAGGTATTCTTTGGACGGTTCGAAAGAGGACTTCAAGATATAAAACTTAATAAGACTTTGAATACAGATTTTGTCATTTACAGGGTCAAAATTGGACTAGACGATAGGCCAGATGAAAGGTTAGATGAAACCAGACGAAGGGCCAAATGAATTAGGAAAATTACCATAACTTTGCCTATAGATATCATATTAAGGTGTTATTTAGATGGATTGAAAGAGGACTTCAAGATCTACAACTTTCATGTAGACCTTGAAGACAAATTTTATCATCTACAGGGTCAAAATTGGACCAGAAGATAGGCCAGATGAAAGGTCAGACGAGACTAGACGAAGGGCCAGACGAATTGGGAAAATTGTCATAACTTTCCCTATAGATATCGGATTAAGGTGTTCTTTAGATGGTTTGAATCTAGATCTACAACTTTCATGAAGACCTTGAAGAAAAATTCTATCATCTGAAGGATCAAAAATGGACCAGACGATAGGTTAAGATGAAATCAGATAAAGGGTCAGATGAACAGTGCACCAGATGATATGACGTCATCACCAGATGATATGAAGTCATCAGACGATACAATCTATACTCCTGAGCATCTCCACTTATAAGTATCATAATTTTTGACTCCAATGTTCAAAAGTTTCATAGTATATATCATTGAAAAGATAAAAGAAAGACCTACAACTTTCTAGAAGATAACTTTGTCTAAATCTATCTAGATCAATCCAGAATTTCTCTTAAAGTTAGAACATGAACTTTACATTACTCCAATAATGTACTACACCCAGTTCTTAACTTCATGACAAATTTTAAGATTCTGAATGACAAAATTTGAATTTGATGTCTTCATAAGAAATGTAGCCATATGTTTCTAGTTTAATCCAAATCAAGAATCATTTGGTTTGGATAACTAGAAAAAAAATTTGTGGCTAAAGACTGAAGCATACTCAGTGAACATTTTCCAGATCAACTATTCATTTTATTTCAAAATCTTTCCTTAATACATCTCATACCAAGATCACCTTTTCTACTTCATTTACTCCTCATTCTCAAATCCATTTCAAATCAATATCATCCATAAAGAAATTATAGTCCATGATTAATCATGAACACTAATAACAGAACACACACATATATACTTATCCTTCATCAACTTACTATACATATTCAACTTCATTTTTGCTTTCATTTTACTTCTAACTTTCACCTTGATTCTTCCCATTTTAAAATCTCTTATCCACAAAAAACACCAAAGCAAAACATGATTCTATCCACATTTCTCATTCACTACTTTACCCTTGTCTATCATTTCTAATTGAAAATTTTCATTCATTAGTTCTAACTTCTAAGAAAAGTTCGGGGTCCAACAAAACCTATAGGGAAAGATAGGTTTTGCATAAGTAGGAGAGAACTGAGTATGATTGATGGTAATTTAAAATATTAAGGATCCCTTATATGACTCAACTTTTGATTGTTAATTAGTTTGTCTATTATGTGTTTTAATATTTTAATTTGATTTTTGATTTTAATCCTTAAGTATTAAAGTCGTATAGGTTGACCTATATCATAGTGTGGTTGACAAAAGTTCTGAAAAATCAATAATTCCTTATATTTAGTTAGTTTATTTATAGTTTGGTTACTACATTACTCAAACTCTTACTCAAATTAGTTTACTAATATGTTTTGGTGATGGACCAATATCCCTATGTGTAAGAAAATTACTTGTCTAGTGGGACAATTTCATAGAATGATTGACAAGTCTACTTGATTTTTAAACTCTTGATATCTTCCTTTTGTCTCTTTTAATAAAAATTTCATCTTGACAAGTCTCCTTAAAACTCCCTAAAATCCTCTCAAATCTATTCTAATCACTATTACCGACTCCTTAGGATCTTTCCATATTCCAAATACAACATCAATTCTCCATCAACTCCTATCTTAATAATATCATGATCATCTCATTCACACCTCTCCAATACCTTTTTCAATTTTGGCGCCACCTTATTTTGTTCAATGACATTTCAGGTAATTGAGAGTGTGAACTAGATCTTCATATAGTTCTAACAATATATCCAACAATCCCCACTCATAATCCATCAAGCCTTTTGTGGGGTAAACCCTAACTTCCCCAATTTAGGGTTTTTCACAAATTTTGATACTTCTCTTTCAATTTATGCTTAATTCCTCATATTTTCATATTATTAAACATTTTTATACATTCATTTTTATCCAATTACAATCCAAGCACAATATTTTTAATTTAAACACATTAGGGTCTTAAAATTGGAAAATTTTAATTCTTTTATGATTTCCTCAAATTGATGGTCTATAAATGAAATTAAAGGTTCAATTTAACTATATTAACTTTTAATTTTGTTTATTTTCATTGAATTTAAGTTTTAAGAATTTCTTTGTAATGAAGTTTGGAACATTTTTTTGATTACCTAAAATTATGCAATTGATGATTGCTTCTATCATATTTGAAGGCAAAAAGGGAAATTTTGACCTTAACATTTATGTCAAAATACCAAATTAGTCCTTAGTATTTCAGAGCATTCAAAATGAACCCTAACATTTACAAAATGTTCAAATTAAACCCTCAATAGATGGAAAAGCTCATAGAATTATGTCGTTATTAGTAAAGAAAATATCTTTTAATGAACTTATAAGCCTCACAACGCTACGTGGCTTATATGTTGCATTTATAGGCCTCACAGTGCCATGTGCTATACATGGGACATTATGGGCCCATCCAACTTAACAAAATTTAAAATTATTTCAATATGATTTTATTACTTCTAATTATTTTAAATTAACTATAACTAAAAATATTTAACCTAGCTTGATCTAATGAGCATTTATAAACCTAAATTCTCAAATTAGTCAAATTTAGAATCCTAAATTTATCCCCAATTGCTTTACGCTCGTCATTATCTCTGGAACTAAGATGTCCCATCTTATATTGCTCATCGTCCATTATACTTAGCGACTCATGTGTCCCTCCAATGGTTATAGTTCTCTATTACCATAGATGGGAGTTGATCCTTTCTTCATGAAAGCTTTTTATGAGCTTAGGCCAATTAGAGAAACATGCCTCTTAATTGAAGTCAATTTGATAGAGTAATAACCAACGTGAGATGGAATATGTGAAGCATTTTTTCTTTATTATAGCAATAGGTTTAAATAAATAAGGCAATTTTCATATTATCAAGTGAAACTAGTTCTTTGCATTTACTGAAAATCTGACTGCTAAATCAAGAAACTCTTCCTTTGCACCTTCATACCTAAAAAAAGAAACATTCTAATTATTGAATTGATTATAGATATTTACCTTGTGTTTCAATCTAGAGTTGAGGTTAATGTTGCACTTACTTTTAAGGGAATCATGTACAAAAGCTTGTAAAGTCCATTCTTAAGATTACATTTAAGAAAGAATTAATTACCTTCCCTCACAATTATTTTGGTTTTATCTCATATTTCACATGATTGATGCTAAAAGATAATAAATTGTGAATACATTTGTCTAAAAGTGATTTGGTGATTTGGGTTTATTAGACTAAGTTAGGCTAATTAGTTTTAGTTAGAGTTAACTAAAACTAATTAGATTTGAAAAATCATACTGAAACTAATTGAAATTTTATTGAGATGAATGGGGCCCATAGTATTGTGTGTATGCCATATAGCATTATAAGCCCATAAATGTATTAAAAAATTCATTTTTTTCACATCAGCAATGATGTGGTAGAAAACTATTAGAGACATAACTCCATAAGCTTTTCCATCCACTAAGGGTTTAACTTGAAAGTTAGGGTTCATTTTAAATGATTTGAAATATTAGGGTTTAATTTGTACTTTGATAAAAAAATGTTAAGGTCAAAATTGCCCTTTTTACCTTTATTATATCAACACTCAATTTTATCGAATTTTTTCAATTTATATCGCAGTTGAATAATTTCAACCTAGAAACATTTGAAGAAATTTTATATTTTTAAAAAAATTAGGTACAATTATAGGAAATTTTTATACAATTAAATCTATTTCATACTTAGTTTGAAAAACATTCAAGGTTTAATTTCACTTCTTTATAACTAAATATATTATTGTTGTTATTATTATTTGTTTGATTCTTTCTTAAAATACCTTAATTTTTTTATTTTTAATCAAATACCTTAATTTTATTTTTAATCAAATTTTCATACTTCGTGATTTATCTTTCATTTTTCTATATAGCTTCACATTACTTACTGTGATGGATTGTGAATTAAAGTTTAGGAAATTTAATTTGAAAAATAATTACTAAAATGTGTTTTATACAAATTGAATTAGACCTTTAAATCACTACTACCTATTATTTTTTAGGTTTTGTTTTCATCCTTAAAGTAACTCACATATTTTATTCCTATGGAAAGAACTAGAGGAAATTCTGTTAGCTTATCTAGGACATTAACTCAAGGAAACTCCATTACATTGTCTAGGACATTTACTTAAGGTAAAACTATCTTTATAGCTACTATGATTAGATCATATGGTCAAAGTTACTAGAAAGCTTGATTTTGTATTCCTAGATTTCATCATCCTTTAATCATGTATTACTTTGTTTCTTTTAGTGGCTATTTTACATTTCTAAGACATGATGACTTGTGGCTCCTATCCACCCTTATTCTAAGAGAGAAAATTCCTTTTGGTGACTTTCATTATACACAATATGGTGTATGTTAATAAAAAAAAAGAAAAAATTGTCTTATATGCTCTAGTGTTTAGCCTTATCTTCCAACATTTTCACCTCTCTCCCACTAAAGATGAGATTGGTTTAGATTTCTTCGATTTTGCTACCTTTAACCTTATAGGTTACTAGTTTTTTGATGGTCATATGACTTGGCCATATTAGTGATAGTGGTTATAGTCTTGGTAGCCTTACACCACAAGAGACCTCCACATGGTGCTGGTTTTGATGAAACTCTACTTAGTCACATTATTAAGTTACATGCGGACGATGATGCTACTTTCTTATGACCACTTTATGGTCTCCACACGTTGCTCGTTTAGTCACTATTAAGCTCTATCTCACTATATTATAAGGCAATCTTAACTCCTTATATGACATAAGATGCACCATCTCCATAAGTTATATCACTTAATTTAGACTATCTTTCCTCTTTTGGATAACATATTTTTAATGTTTCCAAAATGGGGAAAAATTTTAGGGATATTATATTCATGAGGAAAGATAATAAGATACATATCTTTTTTGTTGATTAGTAAACTTGTTTGATAATTAAATATATCTATCATGACAATTTATTCTTGATATTAGGTTGAAATTTATCAGGAATATAAATGTGTTTTAAAACTTTAATTTGTAATCTTTTCATGCATGAATTAAGGGGGAGTTAATTATTTATATTGCATGTGTGTTTGATTTCGTTATTGCTTCTTCTAATATCACAAATTGTTTTATCATCATATAAAAGGGAGAGATTGTTAAATCAAAGGAGATTCTAATCAATGATTTGATGATGAAAAACATAAATACTATTAATGAGTTTAATTTTTAATGAAAACATGAGAGCAAATTGTAGCTATATACAAATCATGAGACATTTAATGAAGTTGCTAAGGAAAAGTTAAGGTTTGCATCATTTGAAGTCAAGATTAAAATGAAGGACAAAAAAGATCAAGGCATATGAAGGTTATAAATAATTTATACTATCATTTTTGTCACTTTAATAATCTTCAAGGCTCAGTATATATAAACACATCATCATTTTATCTAATTACATAGGTATTTTCATTCATCAAAAGGGATTAAAGTTTTGATTTCAAGTAAAATCCTTTTGAACTTTAAAACATTCTTTGGGAAAAATTTTGAAAAGTATTTAAGACAAATTTGCATTAAGAAAATGAAATTTGACCATTTGAGCCTATATGGAGTAATGGTCAACTAATATACGTTAAAATTGTCAAAATTGATGTACTGAGAGTTTTTAGTAACACTAATTGACATAGTAGTCAACCAACACACAATGATTAGTGAATCTTGTGCAATCAATACACATTAGTCAACTATTATGCTATACTGGTGAACTAGTGTGCTACAACTAGCCATTATAATGGTTAATTTTTAGCTCTAATAGCTAGTTTAGGCCTCTAAACGTTATAAATAGATATTTTCTCATTAGCTATCATATCAAAAAACATTTGGGTGTTTTTATACATGTATTTCTAAGATTTTTCAAGCATTCGAGCATTTATTGTCTCATTTTTAGTGAGTGATCCATTTATCTTTATTAAAGTGATCAAGTGATATTGAGTTGTAAATTCTTTTATGAGTTAGGTTATACTTCATTTTCAAGAAACATTATAGAAAGAGTTGCTCTTTACTTTTGAAAAGCAAAATTATCATAAGAAGATTCTTTTTTGCTTTATTGAAGGAAGGGCTCAGTGGAATTTCTAAGAAGTGCCTTAGAGAGCGGATGTAGGCATGAGTTATTTTCTAACCATTATAAATTGGTTTGTAATTATCTTTCCCTACATTATTTAAGTTACTTTATAATAATGTAATTGATTTATATTGAAATTTATCTTTATATCAACATATTGATTCTTATTAAATTGCAACCATTTGTTATAAAATAAAAATAAAAATTCACTAATACCTAATTCACCACCCATTTTGGGTGGCATTATAAACCAACATATTTAGATGATATGATAGTAAAGGCAAATGAGGGTGATAACATGTCCTACTTGAGAGAGTGCTTCTATATTCTATGTAAATATGGCATTGAACTAAAACCTTAACAATGCACCTTTAGAGTAGGGGTAGGAAAGTTCATTAGGTTCATGGTCACTCATAAGGGAATTTAATTAAACCTAAGAAAAATATAGTTTAGCTTATACATGGAGCCATAAAAATGTAAAATAAAAAAAGTAAAATTATTGTCTTATTTCTAAATGTATTATATTAACATGTATACAATCCTCCCATCAATCATAAAATAATTTGACTTCAATTCCGTCTTAAGAAAATTCTTAAATTTTGAATTTATCGTAAGCTTCACACTCAAACTAGCAACTTCTGTTAAGGGAGATTAAGAATCCAAAAGAGATTAATACTTAGGATAGACCTTATATGTAGATGGATATACAAGAGGCAAGGATGGTGATGTTGGAGTATATTTGGAAGGACTATTAGGTCTAATAATAAAATATATGGTTCGACATAATTTTAAAATATTAAACAATGAGAAAAAAAGTACAAAACATTACTTTTTTTTGGTTAAACTAAACTATGAAATTTAGATAAAGTTAATTAAAAAATTCATATCCACAGTTTATGAAAAACCAAATCAATGGCATGTATCAAGTAAAGGAAGAAAATATAGCAAATTAAAAGGAAAAATTCATGCATATGAAAAATATACATGTTTAAATATTGAACTGATGCCCTAACAACAAAAATACAAAGAAAATCACCTATCTAAAATTAGAGTTTATGATAATGTTATACCTTGAGGAGTATCTTATGATAATAAATGGACCTAATGTACCTCCAGATAAATCAGGTGGACACATTTAATATACCTCCAATCTCATATTTAAAGTAAATTTTAAAATCACAAATGTAATATGTTATTATTATGATTCATGAAGGAGCATGTGAAACACACTATAACTAATGGTTTTTGGACACCTTGAGCAAACACGGGACCTAATATAAAAAAAATACTGGATGGAGTCACCATTATACCTTATTAAGAAAGATGAAGAAATACCTAATGGAAAGGCCCAAAAAGGTTCTAACTAGAAAAAGGAGCCTTGCATCAAATTGTAAATGAGGAAAGTTGTTAGGAACCTTGTTTTACTGTCTTAAATGGTTACCTAGGTTTGAAAAAAGTTTTGCAATTTTGGAAATTTTTGAAAAGAAAAATAAGTTTGGTATGAGGTGAATAAAAGCAAGTTAAATAAAAAAAAACATTCTATATGTGATTAAATGCCTAGGAGTTTGTAGTTCTACCTATATTTTTAAATAAAACACTTAAATTGATGTTTTTAATTTTAAAATAAAATTTAAAACATATCAATGAATACCTAAGAGTTTGTATTTTTATCTTGGTTTTAATATAAATCACTTAAAATATGCTTATATTATATAATATGGTTTGGATATAATAATGTTGAAATTTGGTTAAGAAAATATTTAAACCAAATTGAATTATTACAAGAGAAAGAGGGCTTGAACATTTATTTGTTAAAGAAGCTTAAAACTCTTAAAGACCTAAAAGTCGTAAATAAAACAAACCTAAAGGGCCTAAGAAAACAAACTCAAAATTAAGAAAGTAATATAATTTTTTTTCCTGATGGTCTTACAAGACCAAAATAAAATTTAAAACAAAGTAAATAGAAAAGGAACAAAAATTCAATGCTAGTAGGCCAAAAAAATCTAACTAAAATGATTTTTTATTATTGAAAGAATGGATTTAATTAAGAGGATTGTGAACTTGATAAGATTATATTTTACATGTTAATAGGGGTCAAATTAGTTGTCATTTAGCGCTTTAATAATATTTTTTTATGTGCAATTATATTTTTTTCCTATGTTTAATTCACTATCTTACAACTAATGAATTAAAGGAGAAATCCCACATCTAAGTGTAATTTTCTACATAGTTGTCATATTGTAATCATTTGGAAGTTGGATAACTTTTTTTTGGAAGACTTTAGAGATCAAATCAAGGTCAAATTTGTCAAAATTAGAGAAAGTAGTGAAAAAAAAAGCCATTTAGACGTTGAACACTGTTAGCAAACAAACACCTGTCTATATTAAGGTTCAAGAGTTGAAAAAATATAACCTAATCATTTTTGGTTATAACCTGAGATTAGGCATTGGTTACACACTAATTTAAGATGCTTAAAAGTTCCAAAAACTAAACAGAGCCAATGTAGAAGTTTGTTTGATGTTGGTTATTATAACACTCACTTTGAGAACACATAGAATTAAAAGTTCAATGATTTTAAGATTCTATAATGTAAACCATTTTTATAATTACTCTTATTATAAGCCAATTAAAGGGACTTTGGAGGTTAATGATGACCGCCTTTGTCACTCTTATTAGAGGCCAATTGAAGGGACTTTGAAGGTCAACGAAACCTCTTTTGCCACCAAGTTATTAGTTTTAGGTTTTTTTAGCATCAATAAAGAATTATGAGTAACGATTAAAAGAGATCAATCTTAACTTGAACATAGTTGTGATATCTTATTCTATCGTTCCTTCTTTTGTTTCTTTTATGTTGAGATTGATTTTTTTGTTTTGTTTTCATTATGTTGAGTAGTTAAATCCCTAATTAGGGTTTAGGGCGTAGTTTGTGATAAACATTTCAAGTACTTAATGTATGAATTATTATCATTTGGTTGAATATATTTTCTTTGCTCTTAATTAGTATTATTTAGTTGGCCATGATATATTTAATCATAAGGATAGTTTAAAGAACTGGGGAGGTGAAATATAAGAGAATAAACACCTTAGATCTATAGAAAGTGATTTCATAAACTATAAAGATAACTAAATAGGTTAACTATGATTAACGAGTTTGATTAGATTAATTTACACATCATGAGGTAGTAATTACAGCCTTAGGACAGGGCATAGATACATAGGTTAATCGTTATTTTAACTATTATATTAAATCTTGCATGATACTTGAAATTCCATATATGTGAAACCCAAACTGTAATATTTTATTATCTTAATTTCCCTTTGATAATTAATTAACTTAATTTT
>JANIJF010217795.1:0-10121 GCA_024520955.1 Erythroxylum bequaertii | reverse complement strand
TTTCTCAATGATCAACATTTAAGTGATCAGGCCAAATAATTGAGTGATTTTAGCCTAGTAATTGTTCAGTAACTCCCTGTGGATTGATACTCTTACTTACTTATTTACTTACGTGATCCGTGTTTGCAGGGCCTCGGACAAGGAGCCCATCAAAAGGAAACGACAACAAGCAGCAGCTGGACAGAAGAGGAATCAAACGATAGTGCAGGAAAAAAATGCACAGTAGACGAAAAGACCAGTCCAAAACGCAGTGGACTCTGGAAGTTTTATGACTGGAGACATTTTAAACGTAGGAGGGTTTGTTTTTGAAAAGAAGGGACGTCTTTAAGAGAAGAGTACGTGGGCTGTCGAAACTTTAAATACTACAAGCAGCCTCTAGGATTGTCTTTCGATTGGGGAGTAATTATTTGATCTATTTATGATTACTGTACAAGGTAAAGAAAGATTGGTTATTATAAATCTGTTCTTAATAAATAGAACCAATTTATTTATAAACGTGTTGAATTACTTCGACATCAATAATCAATTCCATGAATCAAGGTCAAAATAAATTCATTTAACTATAAGTTTGCTTTATTGAAGTTCAAATCAATTTATTTTTGTTATTTTTAATATTTTATTTTAACATAATTTCCAAACTTTTTTTTACTTAATTGTCTAAAGAGATAAACCATCATTCCCTTACGAGACTACCCTAATCTACTGTGCTACGTAATATTCTAAGTAGGTTAATTATTTTTAGCTAGTTTTACACATACCATTAGACTAAATTACTTAACAAATAATTTATAATATATTTAATCAATATAATTTATAATAGTCATAGACTCATAAAATAATCAAGAAATTAGATAAAAATAGATAAATGAATTACTACTTAAACATCAAGTATCCCAGACTCATGATGAAGGAATCAAATTGTAAGTCAATTTGTACCCCTCTTCCTGTTAATTTCAAGCTATCCTCAAGTATGAATCCTAGCAATGAAGAAGAGATGAAGGAGATGTCTCGAGTATCGTATGCATCAGCAGTGGGGAGCCTAATGTTCGCTATAATTTGTACAAGACCAGACATTGCACATGCAGTGGGAGTAGTTAGTAGATACATGGCGAATCTTGGTCGAGAGCATTGGAATACTGTTAAGAGGATTATCAAATATATCAAAGGAACCTCAAATGTTGCATTATGTTATAAAGGATCATATTTTACTGTTAAAGGATATGTTGATGCTGATTATGCAGGTGATCTTGATAAAAGCAAATCCACTATAGGATATGTGTTTACACTAGCTAAAGGAGATGTGAGCTGGGTTTCAAAACCACAGTCAGTTGTGGCTACGTCAACAATAGAAGCAGAATATGTAGCAACTACACAAGCAAGTAAAGAAGTAATGCGGTTGAAGATGTTGTTGGAAGAACTTGGGAATAAACAAGAGAATATTGCTCTGTATTATGACAGTCAGAGTGCTTTGCATCTTGTAAAGAATCCAGCATTTCATTCAAAGACAAAACACATCCGAGTTCAGTATCACTTCATTCGTGAGAAAGTGGAAGAAGGAATGGTGGACTTACAAAAAATTCATACAATAGATAACCTGGCAGATTTTATGACAAAAGCAATCAATGGTGACAAGTATATGTGGTGTCGATCCTCGTGTGGCCTGACAGAGACGTAAACAACATGAAGCGGTAAGATAGAAAGAATAGTGTGAAGATTTGATTGACACTCAATCCAATCAAATCTTCAAGTGGGATAATTGTCAACAGTTATGGCTATTCTCAACAATTGTTGGCTGCTGTCAACAATTATTGGCTGTCAATAATTGTTGGCTATTAGGCACCGAATGCCTAACACAGTCAAGCCACTCCTACCTATAAAAAGGCAGGAGTAGAATGAAGAGGAGCAGCAAGCGAGCAAGCGTCAAAGAGCAAATAAATAAAGAGAAGTGAGGTGAGAGAAAAGAGAGATACAAAAATATTCTGTATATTTTTTGTCTAGTTTTTCCTTATAATTCTCAATTTTTCCAGTAGTAAAAGTCTTCTATCCTTGCCCGTGTTTTTTACCCTAATTTGGGGGTTTTTCACATAAAATCTGTGTGTTCATTACTATTCTCTCAGTCCTATTTAGTTGCGAACCTACTCTAATCTGATCGATTTTTACAACACCTATCTCTAGGGAGACTCTATAGAAATTTACACAGATTGGAATGGTCCTCACCCTTGCTTTACCTAAAGAAAGACTAGGTTTCTATTTTTTGAATGTCAGTGGCCTCCTCTGAATGTGCCAAGGTCATAACTCTATTATCTTCTTAACCTCTGAATGTGCAGAGGTCCTAACTCTATTATCTTCTTAACTTTATCCTGAGAACTTGAAGATAAAGAAATTTTCTTTACTAATCAAAATAATTTCCAGTCTATACCTTATTTAGTTAGCGTTTGCCTGTTGCAAAACTTGAGGGAAAGATAGTTGTTTTTGTATAAAATAAAATCCCACAAGAGCTAGCTATCATTTCTTTACACCTATGTTAAAGACCTCCTTAAGAGGTGTGACTAAATCTGCACTTTAGGTAGTTGGAACTTATTAGAGCTTGCCAAAAGTAAATGGATCTCCAACCACCTTATTCTAGGCAACTCCAGTGTTTGGAGTACTTTTATCACCTAGTATTTCATCCGAAAACAATTCTAGCTTCGGCTGAGTTTGACCATAATATAGTAAAGGAAATCAAGGTTAGAGTTTTTTTTTAAATAAAAATTGATTAATAATAAAAGAATAATACATGGTATAGTCCAAGGAGATCAAAGGAAATAGCTAACACAAAAAAAGCAAGGAAATGAGAACATAACAACAACAGAGCTCCGAAGATTATGAGTAGGGAATTCTAGCGTTAGGTGCTCCTTTGAAACCTCATCCGAAGCTAGGCATAAGACCCACGAAGAAAGCCTAGACCCTTAATGTTGCGCGAATACTGGGGCAACAATGGTGAGATAAATTCATAGTCAACAGAATCTCACAAATTTCCTCTATTAACATTGATATCAAACCATCTTTAGTGGAAGCTTGAGTCTTAAATCGTCAAAGGTTCCTCTCCCGCCACAACCTGCAGATACATACTCCCAAGACAATAATGCGTACTGGTTACTGTGCTAAGAGACCAGCTGTTATCTTTGAGATAGTGGTACCTGGCGCTCTCCACTCGCATAAGGCAGTAATATGGTTCCATACCGAGTTGTTAAAATCGCATGCAAAGAAAAGATGATCACATGATTCAAGATGCAAGGAGCACATTGGGCAACTATTGTCGGTTTGAATATATAGGAGGCGATTAGTTGCAGAGAGTTTGTTTTGTATGGCCAACCAGTAGATGAAGGATATCCTTGGAGGGAGATGCTTGTTCCATACCTTAGGAGCCCAAGTAAATGGTGGACGATGCTTATATAATAGATCACAAATAACTCTGCTTGAGAGCTTACCAGTAGGAATATCCTTCCAGAAGAAAATATCCGAAGCCTGAGAATTGGGGGGATAATCCGGCTGAAAAGGCAACAAGCTACGAGGAAATCTCCAAGTAGAGCCGTCTATAAAGGTTACACGTGAGTTCAAAACACATAAAACAACTAAAGATATGGGTTCCACTTTGATTGCTTGTCATGGAGGCATCTTAGTGACTAAAGTAAAGTCATTCATTACCAAGTTTGACTCATATAGGAATATATATGATTAAACAATAAAAAAACATTTAAGACATATGTCAAATATGCTAAGTGAGCTACGAGACAAATTTCATGAGTTATAAGATAAGCAATAAGTGGAAGGTGTTATCCATTTTCTACCTCAGAGTTAGGGACGTATGAAAAAACATTTAAATTATAATAGAAGCATCAAGAAATCAAAGGATGCTACGAGGCATCTTATATTGGAAGAAGAATAACCACAATGCTTAAAGCTCTAAGAAGGCAAACTAGAACCAACATAAGAAAGGAAGAGATTCTTTCAAAAAAAACATAAAAAGAGTGAAGTGTTGTAATTATAGAAATAAGGATCACTTTGATTGCAATTATAGTGAGCCTAAAAAGTACATCCATGTAGTATGGGAATTTGTTATGTATATGTCTCTTCTTTTATTTTTCTAACTGAATCAATCCTTTGTGGACTGTAAACTTAAACACAACCAACTGTAAAGTGAAAGATAGGAAAGCCTTTATAGAATCCTAGAAAATCTCACATAGATATAATGGATTTTTATAAGAGATAATTCAATAATTGTTGCACAAGGGATTAAAATATATAAGTTAAAAATACAAGGTAATTGACAATTAATCTTACAAGAAGTGATGTTTGCTCCAAAGATTTGATAAAATCTTATTTCTATATTACTATTAATTAAACATGGATTTAATATAAACATTCATAGTGGTGGAATGGATTTATATTTTAGAACCATTTCTTACGATCATGGATTCATGTTAGATGACTTTATTGTACTAGTTGTTGTTTATTATAGTAGCAATATAATTTATTCCTTATTTACATCATCTGGTAATTTCATGGAATGCTAGAATATGTCACTTCAGTAAAAAACAAATAAGTCAATAAACTAAAGAAGGTATTTTAGGTGATTTAAATCAAGTAGATTTGATTTATAAACATTGTTTTACCAGTAAAATGGCAAGAAAGCCATTTAAAAAAGGAAATATAGACTTATAATCCATAGAAATTAATTCATTCAAAAATTTGTTGTCTAATGAATGTGAGGCCAAGATCCTCATAAGATATGGGACTGTGTATTTCATCACTTTTATGCATAACTATGCTCAGTATGATCATGTCTATTTGATTTTAACAAATTAAAAGCATTAAATTGTTTTATAAAGTATGTGAATTTGGTGTAGAATCAATTAGACAAGAAAATAATAATATTAAGAACAGGTCAAAGAAAATAATATTTTTTAATACGTTCAAGATGTTGTGTGATAAAAAAAGAATAAAAAGATTGAACCTTAAAACAAAATATCCTTGTGAAAAGATGAAACAGAACAATTTAGAACTATTAGTTTTATGATGGAATAAGAAAATTCACTTATCTCACAACCACTTATGTACTTAATTAATGCCCATAAAATTAAATACGAATACGTTATATGAGTTACGAATAGGTAAAAAGACATGATATAACAAACCTAAAATCATGTGCGTGTGTTATATATATTTATTATCTTTCTCATAAATATAGATAACTAGGCCCATGAGAGTAGAAAAGTATCTTTATTAGGTATTTTGAACACTCAAAGGAATATGTGTTCATAGGTGAACAAGGAAATGAAGGTGAAATAGGAGAAAACCTATTTTTATATAAGTTTCTTGAACATAATGATTTTCTTACATGAAAATAAGGAGAGAGACCATATGAGTGGGAGTAATCTCAACGAAGAATTGACTCTAGATTAATTCAAATTGTAACCAATAAGATTACATATTGTATATGATTCTAGTGGGAGCAATAAGGACATTGATGAACTTGTTTCTTATAAACCTTATTTACATGAAGGTAATTATGGAATAATTCCTAGGCGTCTTTTTAAAATATAAAGAGAAATTCAAATGATTCTCCCATAAGAAGTGGGTGAGCCAAGAAACTTAAATGAGGCTCTTACTAGTCCTGTTAAAGAAGAATGAATTAAAGTAATGAAGGAAAAATGAATTATTTAAGATCTAATCAAGTATGAGACTTATTTAGTCTCCTTAATGAGCAAAAAAAAAAAAAAAAAGAAAAGGAAACATGGTTCTCAAAATAAAGTGAAAGGTTGATGACAATATCGAAAGATACAACACATACCTTGTGGCTAAAGGGTATACATAATATAAGGGAATTAATTATAAAGAGACATTTTTATCTATTATAAGGTTTGCTTCAATTATGACTAATATTAACTATAATACATAACATGGATATTAAACAGATGTAAACATTGCTATTTTAAATGGAGCATTATAATAAGAAATTTATATGGAACAACATATAGGCTTCATTGAGACGAGCCAAGTACATGTGTTAATTATTGATTTATGGCCTAAAGTTGTCCTCATGATAGTGGTACGTTCTATTTATAATATGATTTTTTTCATATAATTTTGTATGATTAATGAATATCATTATGTATTTATTAAAATAGCTAACTATAAATTTATGATTTTATCTTTATATATGGATGATATTTTAATTGATAGTAATGATTATAAGTTTGTTAAACAAATAAAAACTGGTTATCATTTGAATTTGAGATGAAGGATGTGAGTGAAGCTGCATACATTCTTAGATTAATGATATCCAAATACCATTTAAGAGATTATTGTCTCTTTCATAAGCAACATATATTCAAAAAATTCTTGAATGAATTAGTATACAAAATTATGAATCAATTGATAATCTTTTTGCTAAAGGTGAAGGTCTCAATCAAAAGTTTTCTCCATTAACACTAAAAAAGAGAAAAAAAATGAAGAAAGTTCCATAGTTCAATATAGATAGAAGTCTGATGTATTCAATGATATGTACAAGACTAGATATTTATGACGTTGTTAGAATGGTAAGCAGATATTAGTCAAATCTAGGTTAAGCATATTGGGAAGTTATAAAGAGAATATTGAGATATTTAAAAGATATTATCAGTTGTGCATTATGTTATCAAGGCAGTGACCTATGTATATGAGGTTGCATAAATGCAAATTGGGGAGTAGATTTAGATGAGAGAAAATCTACTTTTCAATATATTTTCCTACTCAACAATAATGTAATATTATGGAAAAGCATAACAACTTCTTGTATTATGACTAAAAATGCTCTAAGTTTAGAAGTTTCTTAGTTCATTTGGTAGTTACTAAAGGTAAGATTGGTGTAATCAATTATAATAGTCAAAAAACAATCACTTGTACAAAAGATCCCAAATTTCTTTCCAAAACCAAATATATAGATACCAAGTACAATTGCCTAAAAGATATAACTACATAAGGTGAAGTGAACATGAAGTATATATCTAAATGTGATATGATGACTGACCCAATGACAACACATAATCAATTCTCAATAGAAAAGAAGAATAAATTAAATTAAAATGAAATTAAAATAAAAAATTCATCTCAAGGTTCGTCATATCCAAGTATCATAAAGGTTTAGTTCCTAGTCATAGAAGATATAACAACAAAACTAAAGGAAAAAACATAATCTTTTAATCTTCACAAAATTTGCTTTAAATTAATGGAAATCCACTCTAAACATGTCTCCTTGCTTGTTCTTCATTCTTTAACCACTTCAAGTTGTCTAATCACGCCTTCCAAACTTCTCCCCCCCCTTCTTTTTTGCCTTTTATAGTTTGAAAAGTAGGTTCCTGGGGGGAATATGTGTAAGTATATAGTTGTGTACCAAGTTATGTACTTAACAATCATGTGATCCTAGACATTTGGAGCAAACACTTGTATAAATATGGGCTTAAAATGAGAAAATGAGCTCATTAGCATACAACATAGGTTTACTTCTTAAACACGATCGTATAACACCAACATGCCTCAAACTCTTCAAACACAACTGTATAATCTTGAAATTAAGAAATAATAGAGAACACAAATAAGTACACAGCTGTGTATTAGGTCATTTACTTACCTTACAACTTCATAACTTGATCAAAATAACTCTAAATTGTTTTAAATTTGTCTAAATTCATTCCATTTACTCCAAAGTTGTGAATTACAAATATGAAAACGAAATATTAATTAATTCGTTACCAAAAATAAAAACACTCAAATAAACAAATGATGCTTACTAATATAAACCTATAAATATGAATGGTTATGAACTTATCAAACTTTCCTATGCTTAGAGATTTGCTTGTCCTCAAGCAATTTATAATTTAAATTTATTGACCATTTTAAATATCCACCTCTCCTCTATCTCACCCTATCTATCTACACTTTGAATTGTCATATCTCAATAATCAAATTATAATTAGAATCAAACAATCATACGCTGAACTCCCACAAGCAAACACCAAAAATTATTTCTTGATAATCTTTATGAAATTAAGTAAAATAAGATTTAACACCCTTACACTAAAGATTCACTCAATTTGCTCAAAGTGTCTAGGGTGAAAGTTACTAAAACTCTTAAATCAATACTTAGAAGGAACCTTAACCATATTCTTGCTAATAAATCACATCTTTACCATAATAAAATAAATTATAAACAAAAATTAGAAGATCTTTATCAAGGTGTAACAAGGCTTAGGTAAAGTTATGGGAGGGGTAAATTTTGGGTTAATGAAAATGCAGGAATTTGTATAAATAAGATTACCCAAAATTTGGTTCAATCTAGCACAAATACTCCCAATAAAATGTAAATAAGTTACAAAATAAGTCATGGATAATGCAAGTATCTTCTTTTTCTCCTTTTCATAATTACACCAATTTAAGTACATACAATTTTTTCTTTTTTATTTTTAAATTAAACTCATTTCAAGATATTTCTAAATTGATTGCTTTCAAGCTTATAAAGAGAATGTATAAAAATTTGATATTTAAAATATGAGAAGATATAGTCTCAAAAACATAAACTTGCACCTTTAGTCAAACCAACTATATGACCTCATTCTTAATACTTCTTCATCTAATCAGATTCTTATGTAATCAAATAAATATAATCCTTCAAGGTGAAAAATTAGATGATAAACTAACAAAAAACAAGTTCATCAACTTGTAATGTAGTTAAAATAATTTAAAGAAATGGTTAAAGGTCAAATTTGGTTACGTCTAAATGATAAAAAATAAGGTAGGGTAAAATCAAAGAAAAAGAATAAATAAAAGTTTAATCTATGTACCTTTTTCATCTTAATTCAACAACAATAACAACATCCAATAGGAATCCCGCTAATACATGAGGTCTAGGTTTGTCTTAATGCCTTTAATCTAACATATGGTCTCAACATGCATAATAAAAGCAAGTTTAAGTGTTGGCCCCTGAATTTTTTTTAATTGACTAAGCATGATTAGATGATTATTGGGGTCTTGATTGATTAAATTGTGTTGGAATTAATTAGCATGTTAGCATTAATAAGATTAGGTGGCATGAGTTAATTGAATGATAGATGAAGTGTTAAGTTTGCCTAAGGGGTAGTATAGGAAGTTCACTTAAGTCTTTAATTGGCAAGGCTAATATGTAAGGGCATTTTGGACTTTTTAGCATTAATGAGGGTATAAAAGAGGAGAAATAAGGCTTGTCTTTCATTTAGAAGAGGAGAAAACGAAAATAGAGAGAAGGAGGGAGAGAGAGTGTCGTAGGTGGAGGAAAGAAAAGAGAAAGAAAGGAGAGCTTGCTTAGGTTTTGATTTTTCTAAGTCTTCAAGAGGAGTTTTGGAGAAATTTCAAGAAGGAAAAAGCTAGAGGAAGATTCAAGCTTTCATTTGAGCCAAGAAACACCTTGGTTGGGTGAAGATTAAAGGTAAGAAATTTTTGATGTTTGGATTTTTGGAGAGTTCTTGGTGCAAAAAGCTTAGGAAATGGATGGGTTTAGAGATTTTAAGATCAATTTTATGCTTTGGGTTCTTTAGGTTTTTCAATTTTGGGTTTCCTATTGATTTGGGGATTTTTATGTTATGGTTGAAGAAGAGCAAGGGAGGCAAGAGGAGCAAGGAGAGGGACACTCTTGAACAAGCTTTTAAGCAAGGAAAATCAGGTGGGTTACATTTTTATATTTGTGTTAATAAGTCATAAGTGCTTTTCAACTAAATGTAATTAATGATTTTCCAACTACCTTTGAAATGAGCTTTTATTATGCTTTAAATGCTTGAGAATTGCTCTATGTTTGTTGTTGTGTGAGAGTTTTGGAAATAAATTCAAATTGCTTTGAAATTGTTATAATGGTTGCTTTTGATTGAGTTGAATAAACATGGCTTTTATGCTTGGTTTGGGAATGTGATTGTTGAATTGTGGAATTATGACATGTGCATGAAAACAAGTTTTCAAGAATGTGCCATTTGGGCAAAATCTTTTAAGTGCATGGATTACATGTTATGTGGGTTCGGTATAGTCCATCCAAGAAATTGTCACGTGCACGTTGACCAAGTCAAGGCTTCTCCCGC
>JANIJF010217782.1:0-10122 GCA_024520955.1 Erythroxylum bequaertii | reverse complement strand
ACAGATCTGAAAATGGAAGGACATCTGTTTACATGGTCCAATAAGCAATGCTCTCCTTGGTATATCAGGAAAAACTAGATAAGGCTTTGGTTAATGAGGAATGGCTCTCTGCCTATCCTAGAAGCACGGAAAAATTTCTGAATCTTGGTATCTCTGATCACACCCCTATAAGAATTGATTTATTTTTCACTACTGTTAGAGTGCTCCACCCATTCAGATTCAACAACTTCCTAGCAAGTGTGGATGGTTTTCAAGATGCAATTACTAAAGGGCTAGAGCTTAGATGTTATGGGACTAAGTAGTACTTATGCATTCAGAAGCTCAAGGCTATTGAACAAGAGTTGAAGACTCTTAACAACAAGAGAGGTAAGTATCTAACTAAGGAGGTTGACATGGCTAGGGAGAAGCTCAACTCTATTCAGATTTCTCTGGCAGCTAACCCTTCGGATGGAAATTTAGCTATGGAGGAAAAGGCAGCCATTAGGAAGTACTTGGAAGTGGTGGATAATCAATGCTCTTTATACAAACAAAGAGCTAGAGTAAATTGGTTGAAGGATGGGGATAGATGCACGAAATTTTTCTTCAATTCCTTATTCCGTAGGAATATTAATAGAATTTCCTCTATTAAGACTGAAGATGGAGTGGAAGTGTATGGACAGGAGGCGCTTGCTAAAGAGGCTATGGGTTAAAAAGTTACTGGGCACAGAGGATACTTTGCTACAACATAATCATGATCTTGCACAATACATCTCTGCCAAAATTCCTAAGGATGAAAGTGCTCAACTATTATGACCTGTCTCTGATCAGGAGATTGAGAAGGTTATCTTCAGCATGAATGGTTCTAAAGCTCCAGGTCCAGATGGACTAAATGGCTTTTTCTATCAAAAAGCATGGCCTATTTTGGGGGGAACAGTTAAGGAAGTAGTCCAGGAATTTTTTCTGAAAGGGGTTTTACTGAAGGAAATCAATAAGACTTATCTATATTTGATCCCTAAGATTTCCAATCCAGAAACTTGGAATGATTTTAGGCCTATTTCTTGTACTAATTTCCTCTACAAGATCATTGCAAAAATCTTGGCTAATAGGATGAAAGAGGTTCTTAATTATCTTATCAGTGAGAATCAAGGAGCTTTTCTAGCCAATAGAGATATAGGGGATAATATCCTATTAGTGCAGGAGCTTCTTAAAGGTTACAATCAGAAGAAGAGTCCCTTAAATTGCACTATTAAAATTGATTTAAAGAAAGCTTTTGATAGTGTTAATTGGTGTTTCCTTCTACAAACTTTGGAGATAATAAACATTCCCTTAAAGTTCATACAATGGATTCAAGAATGTATTTCTACTGCTTCCTATGGGATTTTGATTAATGGTTGCCCTACGGAGATGTTCAAAGGCAAGAAGGGACTTAGGCAAGGGGATCCTCTATCCTGATGCCTATTTCTGATTTGTATGGAGGTTCTTACTCAGATCCTAAAGCACAACACCACTTAGGATCCAAAATTCAGATTCCACTCAAAAATGCAAGAAACTTTCACTAACTAGTTTATGTTTTGCAAATGATCTTATTCTCTTAAACAGGGCAAATGTCCATTCAATCAATTTGTTGATGAATTCCCTAAATCTTTTTAAGGAGATGTCGGGGCTATATATGAACCAAAGTAAGAGCTTCTTCATTCTCTCTAAAAGTGCCTCTCAACTCTCAAATATTTTGTCTCTACTTACTGGAATGGAAGCAAAAGACTCTACCTTGCTATACTTGGGAATTCCTATTTCTTCAAGACGATTAAGGTTTTGTGAATGCATTCCTTTGATTGATAAGATTCAGAAAAGATTAGGGGCTTGGGCAAATAGAGCCCTATCCTATGGAGGGAAAATACAACTTTTGAAAGATGTGATTTTGTCCATGAACTCCTACTGGTGCTCTTATATTTTTCTTTCAAAAGGGCTTATCAAAACAATTGAAAAAATGATGAAGCAATTCTTATGGGGCAAAAGGAATGGTGAAAGAGGACTAGCAAAAGTTAGTTGGAACACAATTTACAAACCAAGGGAAGGAGGGTTAGGCCTGGATTCATTATTCAACAAAAACAAAATTCTCATTTCCAAGCAGATTTGGAAAATTCTTAGTGATAAACAGACCATATGGACTATTTGGATACATTCCTATATAATAAAAGGAGGAAGTTTGTGGGGCCTTAAGCCCAAAAATAGCTACACTTGGTTTTTTAACTAATTGCTCAGATTGAGAGAGGACATTTTTCAAAATATTCAATGTCAAATTGGGACAGGAGATGGAATCTCTCTATGGTATGACAATTGGACAGGGAATGGTACACTAATTCATAATCACTTAGCCAGATCTCTACTATTTCGATTTCCTAAGGATGCAAAGCTTCAAGCAAGTATCAGTAATGGGAATTGGACCCTCCTCCCAGCTGAAGTAAGCTTGCTATCCTTGCCTCAATTTAGAAGTCAGGGGGAGAGGGATAGTTACTTGTGGAAAGGAATTCCTATTTCTGAAATCACTACAAAAGATGTTAGAAGAATGAGGTAGAGGTCTGCTGATCTTGTCGGATGGAATATCCTGATATGGAACAAGGTTCTTAGACCCAATGTGAGCTTCCTGCTCTAGCTCATTATGTAGAACAGACTAAACACTATGGATAGGTTGAATTTTCTAAACATTCCTAAGACATGTATTCTATGCACGCAGGAGGATGAATCTAGAGATCATTTATTCTTTAATTGTAGGTTCTCTAAGGAAGTGTGGGCAAAGATCTCTAAACTAAGTTTTCCTGATTACTCCAATGGAAGTATTACAGTATCCTACTGGATATCCCTCACTTGCAGATGACTAAACATGAGAAGGAAATTCTGTTATTATCGGCCGCTACATATGCCCAAGTAATTTGGAATGAAAGAACTGGTAGAAGATTTAGAGACCAATCTAACTCTCTCACTTCTATCATTGAACTCACTATTACAAGCATCAGGGAGCAACTGATCATCCATTAGTTCATCTGACACTGTAGTGGAAGACTGACCAGTATTTGGAGAATATAGTCTACAGAACCCATATCTCAGTACTTAGGATCTATATAGCATTTAAGGAAGAAGTACCTAGATCCGCTATCATCTGTGGTGATCTGTTACCACCACCATCATAGTCAACTTAGTTCGCTTTCTTCTTATACGACATCACAGATTTGATAAGTTCAGCTTTCAGCTTTCTGATGAGACCATTAGCAGAAGGAGTAGGGAAGGGGAGGAAATGTAGTTTCAGGACCCTACCTAGTTGGGTTTCCAAGCTGGAATCCCCGTTTGCCTACATCACAATGAGATCTGTCTCCTCGCTAAAATTCGAAGAAATCGAGTCATATTCGGGAAAGCTTCAAACTCCAATCGATGATCAAAGTATCAGTACCTTTCACATTTGCTATTGCATGTTGACAACAGCTGGCAACCCTGCATTGGCAGATCCTTCGCCGATCAATTTCCTCGCCTCTTTGCTAAACCATTGCCAACCCTAATTAGAAATGTTTGGGAGTCTCCGTAAAGCAAGGGGTCGTTTTACTCTTTTGGTCTTGACAGTTAGAATGCATTGTCGTTTTGTTATCTTAGTATCATGTGAGCACGCTGTCATTTTTGTGTAATGGGAGCTTGTGGCTCTTTAGTATTTTCACCCTATGTATTATACCATTCATCACTAAGATTTTTTTCAATTTCTCAAAAAAGAAACTTTCGTGGATTCTAAAACAGTTTTGTCACAAAAATAACTTTTTTCTCTGTGTCGTCGACTTCACCATCTTCAGGCCTTGCTGCATTTTTTCTAAAGATTGCTCCAGGTTTGTGTTTGTTTCTTCTGCAAATCCTTGAGTTCCTTCAAGATTTGCTTCGACGCCATCTTCAGAAAACCTACGTTTCAAATTTCTATCTTATCAGATCAAAGCCCAAAACATCCATGCACCATCACACACTCTCCAATCAACCTCTCCAGCCTTCCAACGGCTCAAAACTCTCTCTTCCCACTACAAAAAGACGACGATCAAACAGATAGATACAGCAACAACAGGAACCAAATAAAAGCACAAGAGAGAAACAGTGCAAAGGTGAAGAGTAGCCATAGGTGGCGAGAGAGAAATGGCGTAAAGGTGAAGAGAATGGCTGTGTGGACTTTTGGACTGGAACTGTTATTTCCCATTTGTGTCCAAGAATTGAAAAGATTATACCTTGCACAACGATCATACAATTTAATCTTAATCTTTTTTGGAGATATAAGAAGATCGGTCTATTTGGTAGCAGTGGATATAACCAGTTTTCATGTGTTAAAAGGCAAGGCAATTGTCTTAGTTGGTGATTAGAAGTTTAGAATGCAAACAGAAACAATGACATTCAGCGTGCCAGACTTTTAGGTGAAATGGAAGTTTGCTTCTCTGCAGTTCTTTGCATGAGTGTAGAAAGGAACAACTTGATGTAGGATTCTTTTGCCACAACACTGTGGTAGCTTTTTGTCCTGTAAAGCTTCTTGCCTGAACAATTCCCATCCATTTAAATGCAGCCTAAGTGACATTAGACGAACCTGGCGTTTTAAAGTAGCCGCCTGTAAAAGTTACACTTTCATCTTGTTCTGTATTTTTATTTGGTAGAATTGCATTCTCATTTCTTGAATTTGAAGCATCATAATTCCAAAATAATCTGATCTTTTGTTGGTCTACTTCAGTGGCATTTCCAAAAGGAATATATCATGGCATGTTGAGTTCTTCAAGATGAGTGTTGCGTATAGCCTTCTATTTTACAGAATAAGAATGTGCCTTTTATGCGGTTGGTTCTGCATTTTAGTTAACAATATTTGTTGGAATCTTGTGGCACTTTATTCTATTTTTTGAACTTTTTATCTGATCTCAAATAGTACCTGTGTGTACTTGTTGCACTTGATTACATTCAGACGTGTTTCATTTGTGTTCATGTAATAGCTATTGTTTCTTGTAAGTGTGGAGAATCGAAACATTAAATGCTTTGAACGTGAGTTATTGCAGTAGTTTTGCTATAATGTTTTCACATATAACGAAATTTTTAATTTGCTTACAAGTTTAGACAAAAAATAATTTTAAAAAATATTATAATTGTCACATGTTTATTTTAATTTTAGCTATAATAATAATTAAAAAATATTATTATGATTATCACATGTTTATTTTAATTTTAGCTATAATGATAATTAATTAATTTAAAAATATAATGTATTATATTATAATTATTGCATATAAGAGTATAATTATAAAAAATAAAAAACATGAAAATAAAACCAAACATGTTTTTTTTCCAGTTTTTTATTAGAAATCTCAACCAAACAGGTTTTTGTTTTTTTTAAAATAGAAACCAAAAACAGAAAACAAAAACCAAAAACAACAGAAAAACAGAAGTGGAACTAAATGACCCCTTAGATTTATGATTATGTAGTGAAATTGATAAAACATGAAAATAAAACCAAACATGTTTTTTTTTTCAATTTTTTATTAGAAATCTCAACCAAATAGGTTTTTGTTTTTAGTTTTTATATGACAAATCTCAACCAAACAGGTTTTTGTTTTTTAAGAAAAAAACATAAACCAAAAATAGAAAACAGAAACCAAAAACAACAACAGAAAAATAGAAGTGGAACTAAACGGCCTCTTAGATTTATGATTATGTAGTGAAACTGATAAAACATGAAAATAAAACCAAACATGTTTTTGTCTTCATTTTTTATTAGAAATCTCAACCAAACAGGTTTTTGTTTTTAGTTTTTATATTACAAATCTCAACCAAACAAGTTTTTGTTTTTTAAGGAAAAAATAGAAACCAAAAACAGAAAAACAGAAGTGGAACCAAACGACCCCTTAGATTTACAAATATGTAGTGAAACTGATACTTATATAAAACCAAATAAAATGATTTACTTCTGATACTGGTAGTGAAGAAAATCTCAGGCTTCTCTAACATTGAAAATTAATAGTAAGCATAAGGAATTTATGACTCGTTAGAAGAGCTTATATATTGAGAAAATTGTAAAAAGACTTAAATTACATATCGGGAAATACTTTTCAATAAGGTCCCAGAAGAGTTGTGATCGTTTAAAATCTCAAATTAATATTAAAATTAAAGATGAAACCGAAATCAAGTATTCACTAAGTGGTTTTTATTCCTTTCCTGGGTATGTAATAATGTTGGACCCCGAACCTTTTTGTAAGCTAGGACTATTAAATAAGAAATTATTGGCAATTATTCATGTGTTAAGCAAAGAAGAATTTATGAAATTGAAAAGAAATGGAAAAGATGGTTTAGATACAAGAAGGATTATATGTGAAAAATTGGGAGTTAAAAGCTGGAAAGTGCAGTTGAAAAATATTCATTGAGCATGCTTCAATGTTTTATCCATAACTTGAGCTCTAGTTATCCAAATGAGATGATTCTTGATTTAGATACAAGAAGGATTATATGTGAAAAATTGGGAGTTAAAAGCTATGATTTGGAGGTAGTTCCAGAGGCAGAAAAAGCCATTACACTTTATTATGATAATAGTGGGGCAGTGGCTAATTCTAAAGAACCTCGGAATCACAAAGCTGCCAAACATTCCCATGAGTTTCTTTGTGATGGCGAGGGGATTTGTCAGGATGCACCATTGCTTCAATCTCTTCCTTGGCTCTTTCAATCAAGTTTGGCCCTTTCACCCCTTTTCCTTTCCATATAAAGCACAATAAAAAAAAACCAAGTCAATTTGCAGCCGAATGGTAACTAGTTTTCCTCGGAAACAATTGCCAAAGATGTCCACTTTCCTTCAACCAAGTTCTCTTTTTAAGACACACATCCAAATTATAACATCAATTCATCTCCTAGGACGTATGTTTGAACAGAAACAAAACACAGAGAGTATACCACAGAAAAAAAGACAAATGGGATTTTCAAGCAACCTTCTGTCATTGAAAAAGCTAAAAACTTTACTAAAGAAACACGATCCATATTCCACAAAAGCATCTAACATTGCTTGCATAAATGAAATATCATTCCTTTGCAAGAATCCATCAATCGATGGTGCTTTCCAACACATTCAAAGATCAAAGCAGCGGCCCAAAGCAACACTCATAAGCTTCAAATGATAAACTATTACATGCAGATTAATATACCTGTTGGAGACTTTGATGGGTTTGGATTCGACTCTGCCATCGCGCTGCTCCTGCTAAAATTCCGTTTCACCAGTTCGAAGCTGATGCAGGATTTGAGAAATGAAAAACTATTATCTTCCTGTCCTTTGTTGAGCAAACACAAATCTTGGCCGTCAATGTAAGAGTTGCTGACGTCATGATAACCTGGACCTATAAATGAAACAGGGCTCCAGTGCTTCTTGTCCAACATGGACAAGGATGTGTTGATTTTCATGTAGGCCTAGTCAGTTTTCGCATTCTTACGCTAGTTCTTATGTAAAACACTTGATTCAATAAACTGGCCTGCATAGAGAAACAAGCCCACGAAACCTTTTCATATCAAGAAATTAGTTTTTTTTTTTTAAGTCTTTTTTGCATTAAAATTTATTAGAATTTAACATTTGAATGCCAAAACCTTCAGTCTGTAATCACATTAGTTTCCAGTCCTTTGTAGTTGAGTGAGTGGAGACACAATCCATATGATTTTGGTGCCACAGGAGCAGTATCACATGATGGGAACACACATGAATCACATTAGTTTCCAGTCCTTTGTAGTTGAGTGAGTGGAGACACAATCCATATGATTTTGGCGCCATCATTGTTGAGAACTCTTACGGCTTCCATTCAAAATGTGAAAAAACATTGTTGAGGAGTAATGTGAAGGGATTCTCAGTTCTTTCAAGTTTCTCATACAAAATGCATTTGGTTGCCATTTATAGATGTGAAAATAGCTTGCTTCCTACACTTAGGTCACCCACTAGTTACTTAACTAACCAAGAGCATAATTATATGTTGACAGCGTAAATGTAACCAAGAGAAACTTTCCATAAGAAGATGAACGGTGGCATTACCAAAAGTCAGTTTTATAGGACTTATGTACTAGAAATAATGGAACTTTAAACTCTTCCCTAAGCAATAAAGTTTAGCTTCTGTTTGGTTAGGCTTATACCAGTAGAGCTTTTGTTAGTAGAGTTTTTTTTGTAGATGTTTTCTTAGAAGAACTTTTCTAAGAAGCTAGTTGATTATTTGGTTGTCATTTAAAAAAAATTAAAAGAGCTTCATACAGTAGACTGTTTGACAATATTAGAAAACACTTTTAATTTTAACTATATTTTATTTTGTAATAAAAATTATCTATGCATATAAATATTATTTAAAGTATATTAAACAATATGCAAAGCACAATATTTATATAATTTTAAACCATATAAAACATAAATGAAAATATTTCTAATCAAATCTTTTATATAAATTATAACGTAAGTAAATAAATATCGAAAATAAATATTAAAACATATAAAAAAGCTAAATAATATTATATAAATCCCAAAATAAATATCCAAGTTGAGTAAATAGTTAAATACATAATAAACAGGAATATGAGTTTGTTGGTATTGTGAAAATTATGTGTAAAACATAAGGGTAAAAGAGACTAAAAAATAGGCTCATTAATTGATATGAAAAATCTACCCTAAAAAGTGCCTTTTGAAAAGCTCCAAATTTGAGCTTCTTAAAAAGTTGGATTTTAGTTGCCAAAAACTTTATATTTATTAAAGAAGTACTTTTTTATTTTACAGCTAAACACTCATTTAAAAAAAAAAGGCTTTTGTGGTGGAGAAAAGTGCTTATTGACCTCCCAAAAGTCCATCCAAATAGGCACTTAATAACTCTTGTAATTACTACCTATTGTCATGTACTTTCATATGAAGTTCATAGTGTTAGTTCGTGGTTGGCCAACTGCTAGTGGGGTATTTAAAGATCTTGGATTGGTCATTTTTTTGAAATGCACAAATTATTTGTTACTGTAAGATAGAAAGAGGTTTGTATTTCTTGATTAATTTAGGGAATGTAATCCCTATGATCAAGGGATTAGAATCCCTGTAATGAAGACTAGAATCAATGACATTAATGCTTAATATGTAACACTCTCTTTTAAGTTGGAGCATAGATATTATTCATACCCAACTTGTTACAAATGTAATTGATTTGAGTACTTAGGGCCTTTGTGAAGATATCTCTGAGTTGCTCTCCAGTTTTGATATATTCTGTAGAAATCAGGTTGTGTTGAACTTTTTCACAAATGAAATGGCAGTTAATTTCAATTTGTTTGGTCATTTCGTGAAACACTTGATGAGAAGCAATATGTAGAGCAACCTGATTATCACACAGTTTTGCTGATAGGCTTTAAGACCAATTTCGTGTAATACATTATCTCACATGTTGCCTGTCTCATAACTCAGTATTCAGATTCTACATTGTATCTAGATACAACATTTTGTTTCTTACATTTTCATGGGACTAAATTTCCTCCCGTAAAGACACAATAGCTAGTCATAGATTTTTGGTCGATCTTAGAACCTGCTCAATCAGCATCTAAAAAACATTCATTGTGAATGTGTCCATGATTTTCATATAGTATCCTTAGTCTAAGAGCCCTTTAAGTATCATAAATTTTTTTTTCTAAGGCCGTCCAATGATGAATAGTTGGAGAAGACGTGAATTAAGTTATAGCTCTAACAAAATATGCAATATTAAGTCAAGTTATTGTTAGATAGTTTAATTTTTCAACCAATCTTCTATATTTTTTTCAGGATCTTGAAGCAATTTTCTGTCTTTGGTAAGTTGTACATTAGGGGGCATTGGGTTACTAAGGCCCTGTTTGGTTGGATGTTAATTAATATAATGGAATGGAACTGAACGGAACGGAACGGTTTATAATGTAATGGAATGTACTATAGTGAAAAGTTGTTTGGGAGGGTTCATAATGTAATGTAGTGAAATATTGTTTAGAAGATGGATGGAATGAAATTTAATGTATAATAAATGATTATTATACCCCTTATATTAAAATGGTTGTTGTAGGGGGTTTATTATTTTATTATTAATTATATAAAAATATTAGTATTAATTATTTAATATATTTTATTTTATTTTATGTGAT
>JANIJF010217666.1:0-10139 GCA_024520955.1 Erythroxylum bequaertii | reverse complement strand
CTTTGGTAACTGCCTCTAATAAAAGCAGAAATAACTGCTTTTGTAATAACTATTTACAGTTACTGAAATAATATCTTCAATAACTGTCTTGATAGGGAGAATATTCTGAAATAATATTTAATTATTTTAACAAAGACTTGACAGCCTTTCTCATGTTTCATTTTTCAAAGAAAATTTCCAGCGAGAGTAGGAAAACCAGAACAAAAACCTGAAGCAAGATTCTTTTTGATGTTCTCCACCCATTCAGAAATCTCAGTGTTGGAGGGTGCAGAGCATTGGGCAGCAAGGGCAAACTCTAAAGCCTCCTTATATTTTCCCAACTGCAATAAGTTAATTAATCAGCAACTGAGCTATAACAGCCAAGGGAAACCTATGTAGCATTAGCAGTTCAATATCACGATATATGCAGCAAGCACAACCAGCCACTTATATGTCCCTCTTTTAGAACAAAAAACCCCTTCGCAAGGTTCAGTCAGCCATCTTAGGCTCGGTATATAATAATTACTCTCTCTAAACCGTCTTCCGCATAATGTTTACAAAAAAGTTGTCCCTACAATGTGCGTAACAAGAATTGATTGTATAACACCAAAAGTAGTCAAACAAGCATGTAAACCACCAAAAGTTATCTTTTTGCAAGTTTGAAAACACATAAATTGCACATATACATACAAAATTAAAAGCATAAGCAGACATGGTTAAGAGCCAACAAGTAAATTTATTAAAAAAATGCAAATTTAACAATTTTGAACTTGGTTATCTTATTAACCCAATTTCCATCCCTATGAGGAAAATGATCTAAATAAGTGGAACTGGAAAGACCATATTCAAAGAAAATTGCAACACTTAAATAAATGCTATGTCTGCAGCAACGAAGAAGAAACTACACAGTTAGTAGTAGTGGGTGTTGCAAAAGATGAATTGGCAGATTACTATTATCAGCATACCTGTGACAAAGCTTCGGACATATAGTAGAGAGCTCTAAAGGAAGAACTGTTGATTCTACGAGCACTATAGCAATCCCTTATGGCCATGTGCACATCATTCTTCCACTTCCGCTGAAAATTACAGCACAAACAACACAATTAGTAAAATATAAAGGAAATGAAAAACTGTTATTCAATAAAGCTTGTCAGAAACCTTCAGTAACAATGCTGCACGAATGCAGAGGCCTTCATGCCTAAGCATGGGATCAATATCATGACCATGACCATGACCATGACCATCACCATCCAAAACTTCGTCGCAAGCCTCAATTCCAAAAAAATAATTTGCCCCTTCCTCTAAGCATTTTTCAGCATATTGAATCAGCTTCCTGCATTTCTCAAGCTGTAACAACCATGTTAGCATGGATAATATTGATAAACAGAAACAGAATAATGAATAAAGCACACCAAAATATGAAACACACCACAGAATTGCTTTTAGAACTCCTAATAGTCCTGGGTAGATCAGGTGGTAGCCACTGCAATTCTAGCCCATTAAACAACGGAGTGAAGGTGGTCAGCTTTGTAAGGTCTCCTATATTGTACTGCATGGCATTTTCACTACCTGCAAAGAAGTACTTCATACATCATTCAGCTAAATTCGATAACAATTGACCCAATAACAACCAGTCTAACAAAGAATTAATAAATTAAGTGAGGACGAAAGAACAAAGGGAATTTGACAGAACTTTGAAAAGTTGCAAGAAAACAAAATTAACGTTGAAAAGTTACAACAAGAGAAAATTTCCCAACAGCGATCCATTACACTTGTGAATGCTAAAGGTCACAGGTTAAGCTTCCGATTCCAAGAAGACCATAGGCAACTAGAAAATTAAACTAAGGATTAGATTATCAAGTACCATTACCATCTAGGCAGAAAATCCAATCTCACAAGACGAAGAAACATACCATGATCAACATTCATTAGGTATACATGCTCCCCACTATAACTAAGGAGAACTTCCTCTCCATTTGGACTGAAAGTAACATGAGTTAGGTGCAAGCTTGAACGTCCCTGATAAGAGAAAGGAGAAAGTTTGATCTTCTATGACAAGTTCTGTTTAAATCATCCAGGCATGTACACGTAGACACACACACACACAGACACAGATGCAAAAGATTTTAGAGTTAATAAACAAAGTAAAAGAGGGAGTATTAGTCAAACACAGGCTTTATTTTGGTGGAATGAAAAACGGGAATTAAAGGAATAGAAAGGGCAACAAGGGATGAAATAAAATTACCTTATGCTAAGTATTCTTTATTAGATAGGGTGTAATAATGTCAGACATATTGTACTAATTTGTTTAGGACTTGAGCTTATTTAAGAATAAAGAATGCTTATTAGAATAGGATTCAAATTTATTTTTTAAATTTTAGTTAGGAACCTTTTCCTACTAAAATAAGGATTCTAAAAACTTCTATAAATATGTGTACTTAACCCTTCAAGAATAAGATATTCTGAATTTTGTGTATAACCTTAAGTTTCAATTAGAAAGTGTGATGTTTTCTTATAAGAGTGATTTCCTACCCTCCATTACTTGTTTACCACACTTAAATTCCAGCTATATCAAGGCCTAAAACTCTAGCCTAAATTTCCATCAATCAAATCCTAAAATTCAAACTAATCCAAACTCAAATTTCCAACAACCTAAGTTGAAATCTAGACCTAAAATGTGATATCCCAGCAGCCTAACAACACTCAACAGCCCATATTTCCTAGTTTATGTGAGTGTTAGCTACTAGTTGATAGACACAAACGTTTTAGCTACTAGTTGATAGACACGCGCGCGCGCGCGCGCGCACACACACACAATATAGAGAGAGAGAGTGAGAGGGAAGGGGAAAATCATAAGAAAAATTCAGAACAATGGAAAACTAAAAGTTACGATAATCTTGTGACATGTTTACAAGAGCCATAAGAAACCTTTTAGTAAACAAATAGTAACATATTCAAATGACATTTATTTCATTTTGATCAGTTATATTATTCAACTTCAGCATGCGTATTTAGAAGTACTTCATATAACAGTCTACAATTTCGACTCACACGTTCAGAAAGATGCATTGGGCAAAAATAGCCAACACAAGGAGGTGGAGACATTCTCCTCCGACAAGAGGTTAGAGGAGGCAACATCCTTCTATCATACAGCCGAGCAAAGGAATCACTACATATCAAAGGTTAAGACTTCAATATTTCCACGTTAATGATGGGAAAAAAAGTAACTCAAATCTTCCCTGTTGGAAATAGCACCTGCCACCGACTAGGAGCAAGTGAGGCCGACTAGTACTGATATCGCAAGATTTTAGGGCCAAGGTCTGTTTAGGAGGATCAGCTAATGACCTTTTCATTCCACAACGTAAGTCGAGCTGTAAGTGACACACAACCATTAGAACTAGATAATGGACGTTACTCAAAATACAGGGTAACAACTGAAAAGAAATACAAAAAGAGTATATTCTCTATCAAACTCGATGATACATATCAGCCCCCTCAATTTGTTTGGTGCAGCTAAGATGGGAACTAGATGTCAGTTATTCTTTAGTATCCTAGTCCATGAACAACCAACCACTGCCTTAACAAGCCTTTTGAATCTTCTATTTACTTTTGCAGCTTAACTTCTGCTAATAAATTACTTTCACGTGTTACAAAGGAAAAGATAAACAGCCTCATGGTTTACTCAATTGATAGATCAAGTTTTTGATAATTAACTGGGTCATTCTTTATAGGACCAAACATCTTAAGCCATACTGCTGGTCAATCTGTAAACAAATTATCAGAGAATCTGGAATTATAATGTTAACTCCTCTACATGTAATCCTAGTCAGCCACTATCTTCAACCTTGCCATCAAGCATATCGATTGCCTTCATTATATACTGAAATGTTTATAGTAGACTCCAAAGGAAATCAACTAGCAAATCATCACTGCTTTTCATTGTTGTACTGATGTCTTCAACAAGAGGTAACAAGTTCACAATAGTCCCATGGTCATTGCCAAATGCAGATAATGATATTGTAAGAGAATAACAATGATCACACTGATCTGAAAAGCATCGCCTGACAAAAACCTGTATAGATTACAAAATACAGAGCAATTGACCACTAGGAGACACGCCTTTCTAAGAACATAATCAAAGCTTTTACACCATAAGACCACATTCAAATTAAAGATAATTGAAATTTTCTTCAACTTTTTTAAACTCACTAGAACATTGCGACATTCCTGGGGAGAAGATCCAGCTGGTGGACAAGTAGAACACTCGCGAAAGTCATGCTGTCTCAGTGTCCCATCTTCACTAGCACTCCAAACAACATGAGGGTTTCCAACTTCAACCTTCATAACAAAACAGATGAAAGTCAACGAATGCGGAAAGTAAAACTATATTGATATTCAATGTATTCACAAACTGAAATCTTACAGCTAACTTTTTCACTCTTCTAGAGTGACACTGATACAGCGCAGATGGAGCAACTGCATTATCATCAACACTCCTCGCACTTGTCTGCGATAAATTGAATAAGCGAACCTGCAGGAAAAAGGAGTTAGACAAGTTCCAGGAAGTTAAGTAAATATCATCCACTTATATTGAAATTTGAGCTGTACCTCTGCATCCCCAGCTCCAGACACCACAAGCTCATCAGATGTTTCGGGTATAAATTTTGTACAGAATATGTTTGCAGAATGCCCAGTATCAATAGAATGCAATAGCTTTTGACACGTGTAGCTCCAGATATTCATCTGCAGAAATCTCAAGTGTCAGCAACTATTTTCTACTGAAAAAATGGAAGCACATGTCTACAGGAAAGAAAGCAAAGAAAAGCTTCCATTTCTTGTCCATAGAAGGCTGTCTCTCGACTACTTCATGTTGGTTTGCACTCATACACAATCTCCAACATGCAAATACCAAAAGTAGGATAAAATAGAAAGTCTACTCCGCATCCCAACGAACATTTTATTCCCACATCTATTTTCAGGCTACCTTAACCTATCCTGTTCTAAGCTCGTCAGATTTACAAGGTCATCCTTCCCTCCACCCCATCAGCTATTTCATCCACATTCTCTTTTCCTAACATTTGAAAGTTCAAAAACACTTTTTCCCAGCAGTGTAGGAAAAATGAAGGAATAACAAAAAGGAAAAGAGAGGTTTGAAAATACATACAAGAAACTTCCTCTCCCACAAGGCAACAAGTTAGACCAAGAACACAGAATTTGATTGGGCATTAATGTGTTATGGTAAACTTTAATCGCACCACATGTTTATCAAGGCATTTTTAAGATGCCTAGATCACCTTTAACCGGTTATATATTCAACCAGGTTTCTACTCGGTTATTGCATACCTAGATAGTCCTTAAACACATATAACCAAGACCACAAAAGCCTGGCAACAGAGTAGGTCTCATATGCTGCAGTGACACAAATAAGAACATTAAGATCTCACACACATGCATGCCTTTATTCAATGAATTTACTGTCCTCTCCTATTTTCTTTCTGTTTGGTATGCAAGGTGGACTTCTGTAAACTCTACAAATATACATATATGCATACAGAAGTTTGTACCCGTGTATCATCTGACCCAGATATCAAAAGTGACCCTTTGGAATTCCAAGCTATCGCATTGACACAACCCTGATGCCCCTGTAGATGTGAGAGACAGCACCATCAAAACAGACAGAGATTCTAAGAATAAATTTCTAGTAAAACACATAATTATGGAAAACTGCAAGAAAACCACTAACTATTTCAAAGGGATAGAGCTTTTAAATTACTGATCCTGTGGGCTCAAGTGTCTAAAATATAAGCAGAACAAAACAAATATAAGGGAGGGAGTAAATGAACATATTAAACAGTTCAAGTGGCGCTTAATAGAGACAGATTGGAGGAGAAGAATAAACTGATAATAAGATCTGTTCGGTTTAGTACAGCAGCATCGTTCTAATGCTTGGCAGATACTTTAATCATACAAAGTTAGAACTTCTCCCAGCAAAGAGACTCACTGCGATATTTAGAAGATTATGTTTATCGACAATAATGTAATACTTAACGTAGATCATATGCACCTCCAATTCCTTGTCTTGCGATAGTCTGCGTATCAATGATGAATGCATTCGCAAGCGCTGGTTAACATCCTACATTAAGCAAAGAAACAGAAAAACCATAGCATTTCTGTCACACACGTCATTAATCAAACTTCGAATTCAATGGGATGACAAAAATTTAACTAAAACAGCCAACGTGAGATACTATTCATCACACAGATATACACATGAGTACAAAATGAAAGAAATGGAAAAGGAAAGAATCAAAGCCTCGATGTCCCAACCCAAAATGTCTGGTTGCTGCAATTTCTAAACACGAGCATGACAAATGTTTAGAAGAAAAAAATCTCATTTAAAAAGCAGGCTTCAATAGCTAACTAGGATACTTGAGTAGCAGCAACACAAGCGTATGGTTTGAAAATCAGTGTAACAACCTACAAAGCGCATTTAAAATCATCACAGTGCCTTGAATTGCACTTGATCAAAATCTAAAGCAAACAAAACAAGACCCAAAAAATCGAACAAAGAAAAGAAGTAGAAGATCGAGGTGTAAGCAAATGAACAGAAATTTACCTGGCGAACATCGAGGTATCTTCCGTGGAGCAAGTTAAAAATATTGCCGTCGTGGAAACCGTAAGAATCCATTGACAGGAAACTCGGGAGAGACGAGAAATTACAAAAACCCTAAATCGGTTAAAAAGCAGTATATAGATTAGAACATATCTCCTTATCCGATCCAACCACGCGATAATCTAACATCATGGGTAAAATGAAGCTAGTTAGTGCGTGTGTATGTACGCCCCGATTTTCACCGCAAACCACGTCAAGGACTTTTATGTACCAACGAAGAGACGAGGCGAGGCGTAATAAATTAATAAATATGGATGTTTAAGGTGACTGGCTGGCTGGCTGGCTCGTCATGATTCTACACTTCTCTACTGGGATCGGGAATTGGGATCGCAGCTACAATACAACAATAAGATACAGGTCACAATCACACTAGGTTTGGCTTGGGCCTAAACAGCACTTAGGCCTCAAAAGAAATCGTCATACACTCTTAAAACACCCTGCAACACGAGAAAAAGCAAAAGGAACTTGGAACTAACTATTCATACTTCTATTCGCAATTCCTTTTCTTTTATTTGTATTTGCATACTCAACCCATGGGTATGGCTCTAAAACAATAATTAGCTAAGCGCATTAAGACCAACATCCTCCACTCAAATCATACCATAATTATCCCATTACATTAGCAAAAGCATTTTCAGCACTTCTACTAGGGACATCTACTTTTTTGTGAGAACAAGTTGATAATTAGAGACATGGGGTGGGATGCACCAAACCAATCGGCCCCCACATATACCAAATTCAAGACTCAACAAGACACTCTGTCTCATGTTACAAATATTTACATGCGACGTGAGTACACAAGAATGAAGACAACCACAAAACCCAAGCCCACCTCAAATTACATCCAACCATTCAATCAATTACATAAGCAACAAACATGCAAATCCCAATCTTACATACAAACCAGGCAAAAACAAAAGCCTTTCCACAAACACGACTTGAACGGTCGTGTCAAATTACAAGATCAAGCACAGCAACTTGAAAGATAAAAGTGGCCCTCACTCGTGCAGCAGAGGCACAAGTGAAACCTCGCAAAGGGAAAATAAGCGTCACAATTCACAACAAAACAAAAAGGGCGAGAAGAAAGCACGAGTGGAGTTTAGCTGGGTTAGGGGTCAGGTCCCACACCACCTAATTACTGAGCCTAGTCCTCCTTTCTTGGGGTTCGGGGGCGGGTCCCCCTTGCGCATAATTAGTTTTCAAATGTGAGTGAGAGTGCTTACTATCCCCAAACCCTAAGACACATCCGTTTAATGATTCACCTTCCCTTTACTGCCCAATAATATTAATACGCCCTGCCCCTGCTTCACTCCCCTCTTCTTCCTTCTAGAGACCGACCCCGTGAACAGTTTGCAGAACCCAAAACAGTTTCCTGTTTTCCACCACCTCAGACATTGAAGAAAGAGTGTTTTAGCCATCTTTCAATCTGCAATTTTTCTTTTTTTTCTTTTTTATGAAGAAAGTTTCAATCTTGTGCCAAACCATTCTCGACTCGGGTCCTTGTTTATTCTCTTCACACAGTTATCAGACTTATAAATAATTATTTATCTGGGACTGTCTAGCAGCAAATCACAGTACCAGGATAAGGTTATCACAGTTCATGTAGAACCAAGTCCCAGTTCTTTGGCTTTATGCTTCAAGAATTTCAAGTAATGAATGGCCTCATCGAGAACCGCTATTGCATCCTTGCCCTTTCCACCTGGAATTATGCTCTGCAGAATGCTCACTGTCTCTCGAATCCTTTCTTTCCTCGTTCTCTTGTTGCTAAACTCTGAACCCATTTCACTTGCCAAGGAGTTGTTGCCATTGACACATCTAGATTCTGCATGGTCCTCGAACTCAGAACTTCTGACACGCCTCACAGAACTAGCTGTGTCCATGAGTGATCGTACATCACTATTGAATCCGTTGTACAGTTTTCGCTTTTTACTTGAGCCATCTGAACTAGCAACCTCTTCCATGCTTCCCTCGTACAAATAGTGCTTACAATAAGCTGTCATTGTACTAGGTGAATGACCTGTACTGGTAACCTCATCGTCCCCCGTGTAATCACTATCATCATTATCATCATCATCCGAGTAGAGCAAAGCATTCAGCTCTTCTGTATCCTCGCGCATCTCACTTTTCGTATCAGTTCCATAGTTCTCATCCAATTCATAGGTTGAAACACGTCTCAAAGTTTCATTCTCCCCCACGTTTTCTTTGCCCAAATTAAAAAGGCCATTTGGTTTTGCACTGCAGGAAGTGAAGCACTGGACGGGATTGCCAAGAGCAGAACTGAAGATCAAAGTAGTTTGATCACCTGACTGATCAAAAACAAGTAATCTCTTCTGAACAGATCCAGTTTCAGCCTTAGGCGTAATGGACTCCATACGATTCTCGGATGTAGCAGTAGGTACTTTCTGCTTCATGTAGCTGTCTGAAGCAGGTGTGAAGGCCTGTCTGAATCGAGGCAAACAATAAAACCTGCGATGAGGTTCATTGGTTTGACCAACCTGAGGGTGAGGAAGCTCATGGAATGGATATGTAGGCAAAATTTGGTTGTTAGAGACAATGGCGCCAGGATTAAAAACCCAAGGAAGGGTATTTTGCTGCGCCGGTTGCTTTGGAGCAGCCATGGAATTCAGACTGGGTAATTGCCAACCAAATTGATGCCAGGGAAACCAAGTTTCAAAGTCTTTCCCCATCCGATCAAAGCAATCACCTAACAACAAATGTTCAAATTTGATCTGTAAAAATCTCCAATAACAATAGAACATAACGTTCAATGTTAAACAATAGGGCGAGATATAAGTATTACATACCAGAAGATGGCTTATAGCAGTAGTAGGAGTCGGCAATCACTTGCTGTGTTTTAAAGGAATATTGGCAAAAACAAAAGTCTCCAGCTTAACTTGAAAACAGAAAATGGAAATTAAATCTACGTAACAGGTTTAAGCAAATGACGGAAGTATTCAGCCTGCAAAAATAAATCAACGGGAAAAGTAAGTATCAGTGTATAAAACAAACTGTATTAGACTAATTATCCTCAAAAAAACGTTGGCTTGAGGAATAAGATTTATACTCCACTAACCTGGCAATCCTGAAGTGGTTGAAAACATGCTATGACTCTAACTATAATGGTGGCATTTCCAGCAGTTCCATTTTCGTGTTTCAATGCGCGAAAATTTGTTTGGCTCGCTGCTTGGCACACCATTCTACTCACCCAACCCCTCAAAAGTACTAAAACACCAAGAACACAATCGTTCACGGAATGGTAAAATAACACTCCCTGTTCGTCAAGGGGGGGCGATGCCAATTGAACAACTGAAAGCTAGATTTACTTGTTATTGAAAAGATATAAATGAGAGAGACCACTAAATGGACGAATGAATCAGTCCGTATAGATGATTGATCGGACAATGTTCAGCTAATTTGGAGTACATAACAGGGAATGACGATGAAAAAAGTGGATCCCATGGAAAATGACTGATAGAATAAGTGGGAG
>JANIJF010217582.1:0-10149 GCA_024520955.1 Erythroxylum bequaertii | reverse complement strand
GCATTGGAATACTGTTAAGAGGATTCTCAGATATATCAAAGGAACCTCAGATGTTACATTATGTTATGGAGGATCAGATTGTACTGTCAAAGGATATGTTGATGTTAATTATGCAGGTGATCTTGATAAAAGTAAATCCACTACAGGATAGCTAAAGGAGCTGTGAGTTGGGTTTCAAAGCTGCAGTCAGTTATGGTTATGTCAACAATAGAAGTATAATATGTAGCAGCTATACAAGCTAGTAAATAAGCAGTGTAGTTGAAGATGTTGTTGGAAAAACTTGGGAATAAACAAGAGAATATTACTCTATATTGCGACAGTCAGAGTGCTTTGCATCTTGCAAAGAATTCAACATTTCATTCAAAGACAAAACACATTCGAATTCAATATCACTTCGTTCGTGAGAAAGTGGAAGAAGGAATGGTGGACATGCAGAAAATCCATATAATGGATAACCTGGTAGATTTTATGACAAAAGCAATCAATAATTACAAGTTTATGTAGTGTCGATCCTCGTGTGGCCTGACAGAGACGTAAGCAACATGAAGCGACAAGGTAGAAAGAATAGTGTAAAGATCTGATTGACTCTCAATCAAATCTTCAAGTAGGAGAATTGTTAAAAATGATAGGCACCGTTCTCAGTGCCTACCAAAGTTGAAAAAAAGGTAAAAGGATTGCTGGAAGTCCTATGTCTCTTACCTATAAATAGGCAAGAGATGAAGAGAGCAAAGATAAGCAAGCAGAGAAGAGAGACGTGAGGTGACAGAGAAAAGAAAGAGAAAGAGAGAAAAAAAATATTCTGTGTATTTTTTGTCTAGTTTTTTCTTGTAATTCTCCAGTTTTTCACAATAGTAAAATTCTTCTCTCCTTGCCCGTAATTTGGGAGTTTTTCACGTAAAATTTGTATGTTCATTACTATTCTTTCAGTCATATTTAGCTGCGAACCTGCTCTAATCCAGTCGATTTTTACAACATTAAGGTGATTTATTTTTGTTAGTTTGACGCCCACCAATATGTTTAATTATTGGGATTGATATATTGTAGTAAATGTGGGAGTTCTGTTAAGTTGATATTTCAAATCATAATTATGAATATAATTATGCAGTGATGTATGATGCATAGAGTAATAATAATACGTGAAATGTGATTAGGGTATTCCCGCAACACCATTGATACATTCAGTTTCGTGTGTATTCACGCATCACAGTGTAGTGTTTGTAAATGATGTATTGTTTTTTTTTAAATTAAAAGAAAACATTTATATGTAAATGATGTATTGTTGTGATTGAGAAATGCAAAATTATGAAGTGCTTTGAGATTTTTAAGAGGGTGAGATGTATCGTATGTTAGATATGTAGTACGATGATGCTACAATGAGGTAAATATCATTTTGTAGTTGAAGTGAATTTTCGATACTAGATTGAGACAAAAAAACAACCAATGTTAAGAGAGAATAGATACTGAAATATCTAAGTGGTTAATTGTTTCGTAGACTATGCAAAAATATTCATCGCACAAGCAAAGCAGAAAGCTCACAAATGCAAAAAGCAGAGACACTGATGTTTGTTAACGTAGTTCGACACACTTTGCCTACGTCTGCGGGGCCCTCACCCAGATTAATCACTTTCACTGTAGTTCAACAAAATTACACAAGATTGATCTAACCCCGTACAACTCAATCTATGTAATTATCCCACAACCTAACTACCTGTGAAAGATTTTCACACCCAATAACACGATCGACTCGTGTTAACCTCAACAAAGGATTTTCTCAATCAACCCAATAGTACAACCGCCTTGTACTAACCTTGTCAGAGGATTTGTCTAACTACTTTCACTCAAAACAATAATAAATAAAATAGCTTAAGTGTTTAATCAACTGAAAATTAAATAACAAAAATACTTGAGAAAAAGAAGACTTCCGTATGAATTTGTCTCCTCAAAATAACCCAACAAAAAACTTTCTTCACAAAATCAGTCACGGTGTTCCTATGTTCTCTGTCATATGCAGCATTAGTGTTTTTCTTCAAAGACCCATGAAAACGTCTCCCCCATAAACTTACGCACACACTAGCTGTAATCACCAAATCAATACGTTTCGACTCATGAAAAATATAGCGCAATCAGCCAACTTATTTTCCAAAAACCACGTGATCTGCACTACAACCCAATTAATTAACACAGGCTCCTATATTAAAAACACAGTCTTTAACACCTGGAAGACACCAACTGTACACACCCTTGTTTTTCTATTTTCCCAATCGTGATCCACAACGCAATCACCAACACACGCACTCTTCTGTTAGGATTCCACATCAACTAGGATTATTCACATTAGTGTTTCTAATGGACTTCTATCTTTGATCCAGTATGTGAACAACACCAATTTTTGAGATCCACGTGGAGCTACCTCTACCTTATACCAACAACACAAGACATGATATACAGCCACATAAAATCAAATATGCAACCAATAACTCTTTTCTTTTTTACACGTGATTTCCACACCCAACAGTCATATATATACCTTGAAATCTCTCCCTGAATGAAACATTCACCATAAACAATCTGATGTCTTCTCCTCGGGACAAAACAACATCAAAATGCATAATCATAATAATCAACCATAGATGCAAGAATCATAAGCACGTCAATATGACAATTTACCACCATTCAAAACACTGAGAGATATGCCTAAAAGAGAGAGAGATACCCGAGAGAGATCCATACCGATGAGAGAGATGAGGAGTCTTCGGTGGAGCCAAATAGAAGTCACAATGCAAACTACTAAAAAGATGAGACGAAAATAGCAACATAAAACTAAAGAACAAAAAAAATAATCTTTCTTTTTTTTTCTCTTTTTTTGTTTTGTTTTTTAAACAACACAAAAAATACTTCAAAAATGTAAAGCACACTATCCCTGTGCCCCTGTTTATTCCTCATCACATTATCTCGGTCATTAGTTTCTTCTTCAGAAGTAACTAACTTGTCCTCTGTTTGGCCAGTTACTTTACAAACAGTAACTAACTGTGAATCTGTACAATTTCTTGTTTTTACTTTACTACGTTTTTGTGCTTGTACTTGACCCTTTCTAATCTAAGTTTTCTTTGATACCATAGGATGCGGCTAGAAATTTAATGGAGAGTGTAGATTTTCGATTTTGACCCTTTTGAAACATAATTTGCAACATCTTGTAACATCTTAGCCTTATGTGCTCGATAACTCCTCAAAAATGACATGTCGGTACAAATCTTCAATTCTTTCTCAATGTTTCTTCTTCTTGGATAGATATGGACATATTATTTTTCTCTTCATTCACTTTAGAGCACTCACCCTTATAGCCAATGCCTTTAAGATCTCTTTTAAACTTACCAATTTGCATTAACTTTTCTAGTTTTTCAGTGCCTCCATTCAACATTCTCAATCCCTTTTCAGTACTTACCAATTTCATTCTAGCTTTACCAAGCTCATTTGATGTCAACGTCAATTTCTTTTCTAACTCTTGAATGGTGTTCTTTATAGAGAGATTCTCTTCCTTCAATATTTCATTCTTTCTACATATTTTCACCCATTTTTCGTACATTAATTTGTAAGCCTCGTAATTATTCTCCTTTTTGTCATCTAGGCCTTGTTTTCAAAATTTTCTGATTTTCCGTCTTTTCAGTCTTCAGTTACTTCCTTCTTAGTTACTGTTAAGCAAGTAACTGGACTTTTGCTATGTAAGACAACCAACGCAGCACCATTCGTTATTTCTTCTTCGCTACCATATTCACTTTTGGAGTCATTCTCACTCCAGGTGCTTGTGAAGGACTTTCCTTTTTTCTGCTTCAAATTATTAGCACAGTCGGATTGAATGTGTCCGAAACCTTGACATTCATGACATTGAATTCTCCTTGCCTTCCTTTCACCCTTTTGTATTTTGACTGGATGTTTTTCATTGTTACTTGATGAACTTCCACCATTTTGCCTAAACTTGGGTTTGTCCTTTTTCATTCTCTTTAGCCACTTACTGAACTCTTATGTTAATAGCTCCATATCCTCATTCTCGTCGGATTCATCTTCTAAGTCATTCACACTCTTTCTAGTTTCTACCTATAGTGCCAATCCTTTGCTTCTTTCTTGCTTACCTCTTAAAAGATTCATTTCAAATTTTGTTAGGATTCCAATAACTTTTTCCAATGACAGATTATCAATGTCGTGGGCCTCCTCTATTTCTGCAATTTTTAGAATAAACCTTGGAGGTAGCGATCTCAACGTTTTCTTGATTAATTTCACATTGAAGTATTTTTTCCCTAGTTGATAAGTTTGATTAGCTATATTTCTCAATCTTTCATGAAAATCTCCAATAGTCTCATTCTCATCCATCTTTAGCTTTTCAAACCGCACAGCTAACATCTATAGTTTTAACATATCCCATGCCTCTTTAGCCGATTCATAGGCTGAAATCATTGAGAAACGTCCATCATCAATAGCACTGAAAATTGCAAGCATTGCTTGTGAATTTCCAAGTGAATTTTCTTCTTCTACTCTTGTCCATTCAGATGAAGCCTTTTGAACTGTCTTTCCTTTATCATCATTGATTAATGGATGCGTCCACCCATGTACTACCGAATGCCAAGCTCTCGTACCTTGAGCTTGAATAAAGAATTTCATCTGTGATTTCTATGCAGGATAGTTAGATCCATCCAATAGTGGTGATCTGGTGATTGAGGCACCCTCTGTTGTAGCCATGTTCGCGAAAATAGGATCTGCACCAACTTGCTACCAAGTTCTGAATCGGTGACCTTGATCTGATACCAATTGAAAATTTGGAAGGGGGATAGTTTTGCAAACTTTTCGATTCGTTTCTAGCAAACAAAAAAATTAGAAAAAATTAAAAGAACCAAAAATAAATCAACACTAGAAATTTGGTAACGCAGTTCGACACACCTTGCCTATGTTTGCGAACCCCTCACCCAGCTTTATAACTTTCACTGAAGTACAATAGATTTACCCAAGGCTTTACTAAGTCGACACCACTCAACCCTTAACACTATCTCTCAACCTCACTTCCCGTGAAAGAATTTCACACCCAATAGTGCGACCGCCTCGTACTAACCTCAATAAAGGTTTTCTCTCAATACTCTTTTGAAATAAGAACTGTAACTAAATCACTCAGGTGATTAAATGAACAACTCAACACTCAAGAAAATAATAAATAAAAATAACTCAAGTATTTAAACAACTGAAAATTGAACAACGAAATACTTGAGACATAAGAAAGACTTTCATATGGTTTTATCTTCTTGAAATAACCCAGCTGAAAACCTTCTCCATAGTTGATTGTTTCTTCACAAGAATAAGTCATGGTGTTGCTTCAAATAACAACCTATACCCACATCACCGAAGATGATATCCACCTTACTGACAAAACAAACTTCACCGTGGCTCATACACCAAAACATGTTAATCAGCTGTGATAATTAACATACGCAGCAAATAGGAATTTTCTTCATAGACATATAAAACCAGCTACTTCAAGAGACACACTCACACTGCTTCACACGTATATTAACCGTGAGACAATACACAACACAAATCACCATGCACAGCTAGCCAAAATTATTTCTTTCACACGTGACCTACACACCACAGCAGTAACGCACACACCCACGGGGTTTTTCAAGTGATCTCTTTTTTGATAGACTTTAATTAAAACCCAATCTCTGGATGCATGTTTTGGATAGACTTCAATTAAAATACAATCTCCACATTTACTGCATATCCACGTGTATGAATTGAACTTCTATTAAAACACAATCTCCACCCATCTTCATTAATCCATATAATAATTTTAATTTTCTTATATGTCCAATTTAAAATGCCAAAACTAAATAAGGAATATATAAAATATATCCTAACAATATGTTCACATCTCTTAAGCAAATAATGGTTTAAAACATAACTTAATTTACTAGTTTATCTTTACACCTGCACGACTACACGCAGACGAATTTTCTAGAATAAACATTGTCATTAATGCTTTCCAAATAGTGTTACTGCATGAGCTTCAGAGAAGTAGACAATGCACCTGTACGTGAAAGACATTAACCAAGTACTAACGAAACACCTATACGTGAAAGATGTGAAACCAAGCACCAGGGCATTTGATGTGAACTTCAAGAACCAAGCACCAGTTTAACATCTGTCTATGAACGACATGAAACGAACAACACCTAACGTGAATGAAGTACCAGCAACACATGACGTGAACGAAGGGATCACTAATAACACCTGAACGCACACACTACATTTCAATGCTAAACCAACGAAAACTCTTGATAGTATCTATAGCATCATATGAAGAGCAGAGGCAAGGTGAAATGTCCTAAAGGATTGGTGCCTTTGTGTTATATCAGACGAAAGGTGACAAGTCCAAAAGGAATGACGCCTTCTTATGTATTTTATTCTCTTCGTATGATATATCTTTTTTTCTCAATATTATAAAGAGTAAAATAAATATAAATAACTTAATATATAATAACATACTTTAATTGTTATTACTTATGACAAAAGTACCCATTTCGGTTTAATTTAGCTTGATTCAACCCGAGTTAACTAGATTTTAGGCTATGTTTAGTTTTTAATATTTTTAGGTTTTAGGTCGAGCTTGGATTGTTCGGTTCATTCTGATCTAGAATTTAAAATTTTATTTAAAAATTAAATAATATATTTAACCAAGTTTGGTTATACTCGATTGTGCTCGAGTTCAAGTCGAGCTTCGGCCTACCTGGGTTTGAGCTCGATGCTAATTATTATAGTCCTTAATTAATTTTTAAAGTTGCGACAGATTTGATTGTTGCCTATATAAAATTTTATAGCAACGTTACTTAATTTTGTTGCCTTTTTAAATATATGACAACAAATTACTATTAGCGTTGCCTATTAATATTACTAAAGGCAATCTTTTAAAAACTATTGTGTTATATTATTTTTAAGCAACATACTTTAAAATGTTACCAATGTAGTGTTGCCTAAACCACTTTTTGTTATAGTGCCCCTTAAATTCAAGATGGTAAATTTAAAGTTAAGTTTGTTAACTAATTCATTAAACTGAGTTAGTAATTTAGTTTTGGTAAAGATATTAACCATCTGATCAGAGAAGGATACAAAGATAAGTGAAATGGTTTTTTTGTTGAAGATAATGATGAATAAAGTAACAATTGTTCTCAATATGTTTGGTATACTCATGAAATAGGTTATTATAAGCAATTTAAATACACTAAGATTATCACAATAAATAGTAGCATTTGAGAAATGCTTAATTCTTATATCTTGTAATAGTCAATATAACTATATGACTTTAAAAGTAGTGCTAGCAAGTCCTCAATATTCAGCTTCAATATTAAAATAAGCTACAAATATTCATTTCTTACTTCTCCATAAGATAAGAAAATCACTAAGAGAGAAACAAAACTTATATGTGAAGTGTCAAACAATAAGATCTCCAACCTAATTAGCATCAAACTATACACGGAGCTCCAAAGAGGAGGATGATGAGAATTGGATACCATAAAATAGAGTACTTCTAACATAGCATTAAAATATGAAGTGGTTTGAGTAGTTGTGATAAGCTGACTCACAATCAGAACTACATAAACTATGTTAGGACGAGTATAAGATGTACCAAATTCCCATCTGTATGTACCCTATGGTCACTTGATTTCAAAGTCACATTTTAAAACCCAAACATTTGTATAGTAACTAAACACCCTATCCCTAGTAGTTTAGAACCAACTTGTGTTAGTTAGGCTATCAAGGATCAATAATGGCAAGCTGCCATGTCTGTTGAATTTAATTCCTTGGTCCAAAATGCCACTTAGGAATTGGTACCTCATCATTCTTCTTAAAATGTTATAGGGTGTAGATGGGTGTTTCAAATAAAACATCACTCAGATGGTACCATTGATGGCTATAAAGCAAGACTTATAGAAAAAGGGTTTTTATCAAAGATTTAGGTTGGATTATATTGATACTTTAAATCCTGTTATAAAGCCTACAACAATTAGAGTGGTTCTTGCATTTACTCTTATACATAATTGGCACCTACATCAACTTGAAGAAAATAATGCCTTCCTTTAGGGTAAACTTTTCAAAGAGTAATAGCACAACCACCTCATTTTGTTAGCTTTATTCATCTTAATTTTGTGTGCAAACTTCACAAAATCATTTGTGGCCTTATGTAGGCATTTGGTGCTTAGACCTAGAAGTTAAGATCCTTTCTATTTTAGCAAGGCTTGACTAACTCAAAATCAAATTCATCACTCTTCATTTACTCTCATGATGGCATAATGATGGATATTATCACCATTGAAATAATTCTAACTTTGTTTCCAAATTTATCACTTTTTTCTTGTTTATATTTTCCATTTTATTACTTTTTGTTTATATTTTTCATTAAATATCTTGGACATTTGCATCATTTCTTACGCATGGAAGTCATACTAACCAAAATTGGAATATTCCTCAATCAATAAAAGTACATCTTAGACATTCTTGACCACACCAACATGCTCGGAGCCAAAAGAATTACCACACCAATGTCAACTTCCACCTACCTCTCTATTACTGATGGTTTTCCTTTTGCCACAGTTAGAGAATATCGTACAATTATTGGTGCCTTACAATGTTTGTCTTTCACCAGACTTATTATTTATTTTTCAGTAAATAATTTATCTCAATTCATGCATTTTCCATCTCAACTTCATTGGGGTTATGTCAAGTGTGTCTTACAATACTTGAAAAGCACCATCCATTATGGTTTATTTCTTTCCTGCAATTCTAGCACAACCTTGCAAGCATACTTTAACGTTGATTGGTTAGGGAATCGAAATGATCGTAGCTCCACTAATGTATATCTTGTCTATATTGGTAGCAATATCATCTCTTAGAGTTCTAAAAAGTAAAATTTTATTGCTAGCTCCTCTATTGAGGCTGAGAATCACATTGTGGCAGCTACTACTTTTGAAGTTATGTAGGTCACATCACATTTACAAGAACTTGGTATCTCTTTATCTCAAACGCCAGTAATTCACTGTGACAATATTATAGCCACTTATCTCAGCATTAACCTAGTTCTACACTCCAAAATGAAGCATGTGGCCATTGACTTCCATTTTGTCAAAGACGCCTAGAGATAGGATCCCAACATCTATAAATTATTTTTAATGTCATAACCTAAAAAAAATAAAGTAACAAGCTCAAGTTTTTAATTTGGAACGTTCACACTACTGAAAAACATAAAACATTGTTGAAGGCATTTTTCTCATTGAAATGAGTGGCATTTTCCCTTAATTTTTGCATACAGTTATTAGGTTTTATATATATTTTCCTTGCTAAAATTGCTTAGTTCACCTAAATGTGCATTTATAATGGTTCAGGTTTAATTTATAGGAAATACTTTTAACTTTAGTTGAAAAGAGCCATAGCAATAGTCCAAGTAGAAGACAGCCGCTGGTAGCTAGAAACTAAGTCCAAAACGACAAGCAAAAAAAAAAAAAAGAAACGCAAGCCAGAAAATGAAGAAAAGAAACGAGTGTTTTAAAAAGGCTGGAGGAATTAAATCATAGGGGGAACAAAAACGAAAAGAGGACGCTACAGAGGCCCACCATGTCGACACACATCCAAGTGGAAACGAAAATCACGCTAAGATGGAGGCGCAAAATTGAAGGAGCAGTGGAGGTTGGATATTGTTGCTAGGAAGGCTAATGCACTCCAAGATACACGCACCACGCCGACAGCAGAAAGAGGATTTTAATTAGGGGACTGTTATTTTGGGGGGCGAGATCATCCATGTGGAGGGTCACATCTGGCTAGGCGTGAACTAGAGAGGAGCTACATCTGTTAGGGGACCACTATGCATGCATAGAGAAGGCACCACCAAACGAAATCAATGCTACCAGTAGACTGGAACATAACGCAAAAGGTGGAAGCAGACCCACATGAATGCATACACCAATAAATCGATCTAGGTAAAGTCCATAGAAAATGCTAAAAGTGGAACCATCCTTGAAGCTTACCCTATTCCATTCGGATTAACCCCTGGAGATAGTCGAAATTTTCTTTATCTTTGATTTTGTTATTTTTGATAGTTAAATTTCTTAATTTATT
>JANIJF010217521.1:0-10156 GCA_024520955.1 Erythroxylum bequaertii | reverse complement strand
ATAATTGAACACAACACCACAAATATACCCGACAAATAATATTGAATACTATAAATGCGGAATAAATAAAAGAGATATGGAAAGAACACACCCGAAAATTGATAACGAAGTTAGGCCAATTTTGCCTACTTCTCCGAGCACCACTTAAGGCAGCCTGCTCTTATTAAGAAGGAAATACTAAATTTGATATGTATACAACTTTTGAGTATTTATCAAATTTTTTGGGATAGTTTTGATTAGGAGGGGGAGGAGTTATTTTATAACTTCAAAAACGCCTCCCTTCTTCACCTCTTCCCAATATGGGATAGATATTGTGACAATAAAGTCAAAAAATATCAAAGTCAAAAAAATACAAATGAGCCACCAACCAAAGTCAAATAATACAACAGTATGAACTTACAAGCACTAAGAAGCAAGGTTTAACTGTCATGTCGTACTACACTAAATTGTTGGCTATGTAGGACGACATTGCAATTCATGCACCACACTTATTCCTGAGTTTGAGGTTTGGTTCAAAGAGTTAAAATTATACCAGTTTTTTGATGGGTCTAGACGCACCAATGTTTGACACTATCAGACCATAGATTTTGAACACTACCTCTCTGTCCCGTTTGTCTCGAGTATATTCTATGTGCATGAAGAGAAACATCATTCCATAGCCTCCCACGATGATGTTACTCTAGTCATCGGTTTCGCAGTTCAGGCAGGGTCTTCGGCCAAGGGAAGCTTGACAAATTCTGATAAACAATGTGGTGATCGACCTTGTCCTTATTGCTCTTATTGTGATAGTGTTGACCATTCTTACGAGCGGTGTTATGATTGTACTAGAAATTATCCACCCGGGTGGATCCCGAGAGATTGTGAAGGTCGAGAAATAGGGCAAGGATGAGGGGGTATTGTGACAGAAATCACATATACTCCAACATTTCAACTCAGAATACTACAATAATTCAAGAAGAATGAAGAACAGAAATGAAGCATGTGTCAATGTCGAAGACAAAAGGAGGAGAAAGCTTACTCGGTGTTTCTTACAGCAAAGACAAAGGGATTGAAATCATACAACCCCACGTGAGCTAAAAGAAACAAGTCTGAAGCAGTGTCGTTTTTCATAAGCCATTAAATTCAACACACAGTCGTTTCATGCATCAGAAGCTTCACTAATCAAACAGCCAACACATAAAACGCAGAGCATCAGGAGGCTACTTAAGAGGAGTCACGTGACATGCACATATTAGTCATCAGATTAAGCAACTCATTCGAAAGCCATCTCCTTCAGCTATAAAAAGAAAGCAGTAGCTTCAAACAGAGACATACACATACATCACACAAAAAATTCATCTTCAAGTTTTCATTGTATTCAGTTGTGAGAGTGAAAAATCCGAGAAGAAAAATAGTCAGAGAGTGCTAGAGTACTAATCTTGGGTACTGAGGAGTTTTAACTCTTTTGCAAGTGTTCATAGAAACCCTCAATCTCTATAATTTTTCTTCTTCTTGGCATTAGTGAAATCTCTCCACCTCTATCAAGTGGGAGCCTTGGATGTAGATAGTTTTATACTATCGAACCAAGTAAATCTGTCTTCTTTAATTTTCTGCAAGTTTATATCTGCAAATCTACAACTTCTGTCAAGTTATTTTTGTTTTAAAGAAATAGAAAAGCAGTAGAAAACCCAACAGAAAGTGGTATCAGAGCATACAAGACCTCCTGGGACAATTCTTGGACATTTCAAGCAGTAAAGAAGCATCAAGAACCATTCAAGATCAGTCAGTGGGTACAACATCAAGAACCATTCAAGAACAGTCAGTGAGTACATTCTTTAAGTCCTAAACTCTCACACCTAAGGACTTTTCGATGTGCAGCCTATGCATATCAGAAAGAGGAAAAATTAGAGCCTAGAGCAGTCAAGGGGGTGTTTCTAGGTTATCTAGAAGGTGTGAAGGGTTATAAGCTCCTACTGCTTTAAAAGGGAGCCTATAAAACAATCATTAGCAGAGATGTCATCTTTAAAGAAGATGAATTCCCTCTGCTGAACAAGAATTCACAAAATTCTGACTTCCATAGTGAAATTCAGGAGAATTTAGGGGCATCTAACCATTCAGCCCGTTTTTATGTACCACCAGAATCTGAAGAAGATGGTGGCTCACAATCAGAAACTGTGGAGCCTCCAGAAGGCAAAGCACAGTATGAAGAAAGGAGGGAAGAGGCTAAAGTTGAGGGTGAAGGAGAAGCTTTAAACCCACCTACAGATGACATTCAAGAGAATCTTCAAGACTACCAACTCACAAGGGATAGGCAACCAAGAATCAGCATACCTAACCGAAGGTATGTTGAATTAGATATGGTTGAATTTGCATGTTTCATGGTTGAAAATGTAGAAAATAAGACACCTGAAACCTATGATGAAGCCATGAGAAGTAAAGATGCTAAAAATTAGAAAGAAGCCTGTGAGAAGGAATACTCTTCATCAATAAAGAATAACACTTGGACTTTAGTCCCTAGACCTCACAATGCCAAATTAATTGAGAATAAGTGGTTGTTTAAATTGAAAGAAGGTGTAACAGAAGCAGAACCTAGGATTTATAAGGCTAGGCTGGTAGCTAAGGGATTTAGGCAAAAGGAAGGGATAGACTGCAAGGAGATATTCTCTCCAATAGTTAAATTCAAGACAATTAGGCTTATATTAGTCCTAGCAACTTTATATGATTGCAAAATCCATCAAATGGATGTTAAGACGGCTTTCCTATATGGAAAGCTAGAAGAGACCATATGTATGAAGCAACCAATCAGTTTTGAGGACAAAAACAAGCTGGACCATGTTTGCCTATTGTAAAAATCCCTTTATGGGCTCAAGCAAGCCCCTAGACAATGGAACAAGAAGTTCCATGAGGTTGCTGCTAGTATGAACTTCATCCGAAGCTCATATGACTATTGCCTATATTACAAGGATCTATGATTGACTAAAGCAGTGTTTATGTTGGTCTATGTAGATAATCTAATCATCACAGGGAAGGAATTGAATAACATTCAAGAGGTTAAGGCAAAATTATGCTCTCATTTTGAAATGAAGGACCTAGGAGAAGCTCAAAAGCTTCTAGGAATGCAGATTATTAGAAAAAGGAGGGAAGGAAAGCTATGGCTTGTCCAAAGAAACTACATCTGAAAGATCATAGCCCAATTTAATATGGAGCAAGCCAAACCTACTTCAGTACCTTTAGGTTCACACTTGCAGATGGTTTCTGTCAAGTGTCTTAAGACAGAAGAAGAAAAGAGGGCAATGGCTCACTACCCCTATGATGTAGGTGTTGGAAGTTTAATGTACCTCATGCTATGCACAAGGCCATACCTAGCCTATGCTATTAGTATCCTAAGTAAATTAATGGCCAATCCAGGGTTAGAACACTGGCAAGGGCTCAAGGGAGTTCTCAGATATATATCTGGAACCATTAACTATGGTTTATGTTTTTCCAAAATAGAACTAACAAAATGCAAATATTTGTCTTTATGTGGTTATATGGATGTAGACTATGCAGTAGATAAGGGCTCAAGAAAGTCAATTTCAGCATATGTTTTCACACTGTCAGCAAACACAATCAATTGGAAACCGCAGCAGCAATCAATTGCAAGCATATCTACCATAGAAGTGGAATATTATGCCCTTCTCAAGTTTAATTCAAGCCAAACCGCATCTCAATTGCTTAACCATATCAAAAGTTATGGCAAAAACATTGAAACATGTACAAATTCAATTTTCCAGCTTTTACACCTAAACCAAATCCTATCATTCCAATACCATTTCTACACCAATAAGCATCCAATTTAGTCAATAAATCACCCACAATTTAATCTAGACCTTCACTTAAACAATTAGCCATAAAATGGCAGCAACCTATATTCACTCATTCATCCCCTTTTTACACTATTCTAAACACAATTTCACTTCCAAAACACCTAAAACATTTCTTCTTACATTCATCCAATCCCACCTCATCAATCCTCAAGCAAACAAGCAAATTTCATACCCATCTATACTAACACAATTTTCATGCAATTAGGTTCACAACCATCACAAATAATGCATTTAATTAGTAATTCATGACATAAAACACAAAAGTCTTACCTAATAAACTTCCAAATCTTCAAATCTTCAAAACAACTCCAAAAGCTCTAACTCCCACAACATACACGACATCATCATCTTAAGGGTGCCAAGCTTAGGTTTGGATTTTTAATGAGCAAAAGAAGAGCAAGCAAGGGAAAATATGGATGAGGATGGAAGAGAATGAAGAAAAATAAACATGGATGAGAAGGAGGGAGCAATTCACGAAGGTGGAGAGGAAATAAGAAGAAAATAACCCATTTGCCTTTTTAACTTGAAACCATCGTGAATGAAGACCAAAAGAAGGGTTTTAATTAAAAAGGAGACTATCATGGTGGCATGTTAGGCAAGTGACAAGTGTCACTTGCCACATGTCACCATTTTACATAATCACTTAATTTCTTTCCACTTCCATTTTAATTTCTACCCCAATTTCTCCCCAAAATTCCAATGACTCAAATCAATAATTCCTAAAATCATGTATCTAATTTTCAGTGCCATTGGACAGTAATTTCTACTACCGGTAAACAAATAGTCTGCCACTTGGCATTTTTCTAGTCCGAAAAAGTACCCCGAAAATTCCAGAAAAATTTCTAAAATTCTCCAAAAATTTAAAACTCACAAAGATCGACTCAAATCACTTTTCCAAACACAAAAAATCACATTTTTCACAATAAGCACATTTATGATCAAATATACTAGGAAATGTCATAAATGCATGTACAGTCCTTTTCATGTGCAAAATTCCCGATCCATGTGTATGTGTATGCTATATTATGCATGAACATGTAAAGGCGAATCGAAGCACTCATTAACCACTCTAAATTACTATTTTACCCTTCCCACTAGTAATGGGATGTTACACAATAGTAACTAACTTCCATCTGCTGAAAAGATATTTATAAAACTTTCCAAAGAAACCAAAGCAATGGTCAAACCTACTCAAATTCATTGATTGACTCAAACATTTACTAAAGCATTATGTAATTTGAGTTCAATTCTTATTGCATAGTCACAAGTTCATAATCAAAGGCCTCTCTCAAAGCGTAAATTTTAAGTTTTACTTTACACTCTAAACATTGCATTGCTAAAATTGCTATATAAGAAGATATTAAAAAATGCTTTATTAATGGGCATCAAATTATTTTCCATAAAAATCCATTATGCTTTCTTTTAATCATCATAATTTAATTTATCTCAAGTGTTTTATTGACATATATTCTTATTTTCCTCTAAAACCACTCTTAGTTATGAACCTAGTTTAAAAAGTGTTTTGATCGATAAGGATGTTGTTTGTGATGTAAATAAGCTCGGGCTATATGGTTTTATCTTTCCTGTATTCCTTTATATGTTTTGAATTCACCTTATTTTCAATAAGTAATAAATGTTACAACAATGATAGGTCTTATATTTAAGGCATCTTCTTACTATGAGATTCATGTGCCTTTAATTTAAGATTTAAAAAAGGAATATCAATTGATTATGGATATGTCACATAAGTCTAGTTAGAGAGCAATATGATGCACTATTATGGCATATGGTTAGATTGATCAAAGATGAAGAACCTTGATTAATTTCTTAGTTTGTTGTAATGTTAGAACAACTTTTATCAAGTTTTTTTTATATTTCTATTATAGAAAATTGTGTTCATACTTTATTTGTATTATTTTATGAAGTTCTTGATTTGGTTAAACTCAAAATTATTATGCACTTCTTGACAAAAAATGTAGCTAATTATGTATCAACTAGATACTTGTTACAATCAAAGTCTGAAAATATTTATTGGACTCTAGGCATTGCTTATTATATAAATCTTATTATAAAATATATTGGTTGTATTGACCATATTTTTAATCTTACTTCACATGCATCTAAGATCTCAAATTTTATATATAACATCTTACATTTTTGTCTGTCTTAATAAAACAAGAAGATCAAATTGAGTTTATGCATCTACATTTATAACTTTGAAAAGTATTTATGATAAACAAGTACTTTAAAAATTAGTAACAAATAAACACGTGTAAATTCATAAGTTATAAAAGGAAATAGATGTATATGTTATTATTCTATACAGTAAATTTTGGAATACTTGATTATTGTGAAGAATGTGAATCTACTTATAAGGTTATTAAAGATTGTTAAATCATATAAGAATTCATCTTTGGGGTATATATTTGATCGAGTGTATGAAATTTGTAAAACAATTATGAATCTTTTTTAAAGAAAGATGAATTGTATAAGCCTTATAAATATATACATACATACATACATATACATATATATATATACTAGGGTCATTCCTAACGTTTTATAGGCCTTGGACAAAGTAAAAAAAGGGTCTTTAAGAGGGTCAAGAGTGAGCCTATTTTAACTCATTTTGTTCTTTATGAGAGTCAAGAGTGGGCCTTATTTATTCTTCATAAGAGTGGGTCCTGGGTAGGTGCCCTGTCTGTCTTTACTCAAGGTCAGGCCTAACATATATATACATATGTACACACATATTCTTGCTCAGAAATGGGATAAGTATTTTATTCAAAGGATCCACTTAGTATCTTACTTTCTCAATCCATATTGTTGGATATGCATGAATGTACATTGATTTTATAAGCGGTCTTTCTTATGTGATTATATGTAAAGGTATTATTTCTAATGAAGAATAATCAAAGGTTATAACTAAAATAAAATTGTATTATAAAGGTTTAGAGAGTTTTACTAAATCTGTGAAGAAAAAACTTAGAATAAAAAATTACAGCTTGGTAAGTCTACATACCTTATATATTTTTATTTTTATAATTATGAATCTAAAATATGGATGAATGAAGGAAATTATATAGTAAAGTAAACTTGTTATTAGATTATTTGGTAAAATATATTCTATATCAGGTTTTGAAAATAATTGAAGCATTTTTTTATTGTATTCATAAGAAGAAACAAAAATCATTCAGAACATTAAAGACTTAATAACCTTGTTTACTTTACTTATTATCGAAGGATAAAGGATATATATTTTATTGAATGAGTTTTATTTTTATTAATCTTATTTTTCCATTAATTTTATATGTTATTAATTAATAATTTATTTAAATATAGTATAAGATGTTAATGTATATATTTTAGATGATAGTTTGGTTGAAGAGTCTTAAATACTGTTGGAGAATTTAAATTTTTTGATGATAATAAGACATAACTTCCTTTAAAAATATACTTTTAATTGTTACTATTATTTTAATTTTTTTGTTTGATCCAATTTTAATATAAATTATTTTATTTATTATTAATTAATTATGTTTAGATAGTTTTTAAGATATCTAATTTATTATTTTGGGCATTTTTTTATAGTTTGATATATTTGGTATAACATTAGTGATAAAAAAAATCACTTGGTATAGGACTCCACTGTTAAGTCAAGAAGACTTTACTTCTTCTATTAATTTTGATGAAAGTCAAATAATAATAATCATAGAAGTGTGTGAACTGTTTTGATGAATTTTGTTCAGTGCGCAGATAAATTTAAGTAGCACAAATCATCAAATCAAGACGATACGTTAGTGAAAACTGAATAAGACGGATGAGACGAAGTGCTAAGTGCTTAGTCTAAGACACCAAACGAAGCATAGAAGACACTAGACAAAGCATATGAATCTATGCAAGACGATGGAAATTGAAGAATGTACTAGAACGACAGTTAATTGGAGTTAGTTACAGGACTCGACCAATAACCATTTTTAGGAGATTCGACAAACAGAATTCTCAAGAAAACCATTGAAGATTTAGGCTATAAATAGTAGTTATAGTCGTAAATAAAAATACTCTACAATACAAAACGAAAAAGATACACGATACAATAAAAAGAGATAAAAGAATTCTGATTGTAAAAAGCTCAAGTGAGAAAAAGAGAGCAAATACATCTGTAACGTGAAGTTCAAACAATATCTTTTGGAATGAAAAGAAAGGCTAGAGCCTGAAGATGCTAAGAAAGCAGATAAAGAATACTTTGTGAAAGAGACCTAAAGAGGCTCTAGAAGTGTAGAAATAATACTTGTAACGTTAAAGGTTATAGTGAAATCTCAGACGAACTCTAAGGACTGGACATAGCCCAAAGTTAAAGGTGAACTAGGATAAATCACGACGTCATATTCTCTAACTCTTATCTCTTTAAATTTCTTGTTGTTAGAAGAATAGATACTAATTTTTGCTATTGCATTACTCACCAAATTAAGTGAATTGATTTCGTAATCATCTGAATTTGTCAAGAAAATCAAGAAGATTTTAAAGATTATTATCTTAAATGATTTGACAAAATTCAACCCCCTCCCTTTCTTGTGTATTTTACATATTATACGTGATTTTTATATTAACAAGTGATTTACTTCAGTTGGTATCAGAGCAAGTTTCCAAGAAACACTGTTACAAGGTGAGGACAAAGATCCATGGCTGAATCACATGTTTTTATAGCAGAAGGTGCCTCAGTCTCAAGACCCCTTGCATTCAATGGTGAAGACTATCATTATTAGAAGGACAGGATGCGACTCTTCATAGAATCCACACACATTGATCTTTGGGATATCATTAAAAATGGTCCATATATCCCAACAGACAACGAAGGGAAAAGCATCTCTCATGACTAATGGTCAGTTGGTCAAAAAGCTCACTTTCATTTAAACTCAAAGGCTAAGTTATTTTTAAGTTGTGCTCTAAGCAGAAGTGAATATGATAAGGTTCATAGATGCAAATCTGCAAAGGAAATGCGGGACACATTAGCCATTACAGATGAAGGCACAAACCAGGTGAAAGAATCCAAGATTAGTATTCTTATTCATCGATATGAGTTGTTCAAGACGAAAGATGATGAGACTATTGATCATATATTTGGACGATTCCAAACAATTATTAATGGACTTAAAGCTCTAGGGAGAATCTACGATAGTCAAGATCATGTCAAAAAGATTCTCAAAAGTCTTCCAAAAAGATAGAGACCCAAAGTAACAGTAATATAAGAGGCCAAGGATTTAAGCAAGGTGAAGCTAGACGAATTGCGTAGTTCACTGAAAATCCATGAAGTAGAGCTTGATGTAGAAGATAAACCCATAAGGGATAAATCTATTGCATTGAAGGCTAGTCAAAAGAATCAGAAGATGCAGAAAAATTGAAACACATCTTCAAAAGCATTAAAGATTGAAGAAATCAGGAATGATGATGCTAGTGAATCTGATCAAGACTCAAGTGAAGATGAAGATGAGCTATCCTTGATTTCAAAAAAGATTAGAAGGATGTGGAAAAAGAAATTAAGGGGAAATAAAGGCTTATCTTTCAAAAAGAATAGCAAAGATAATTCGAACAATAAAAAAAGTTCTATCGTCTGCTATGAGTGTAATAAACCAGGACATTACAAGTCTGAATGATCGTTGCTCAAAAGAAAACAAAAGAAAAGTCAAGAAAAAAAAAAGAGCATGATAGCAACATGGGAAGATCTGGATTCATATGAATCTAAATCCGATTTAGAAACATCAGAACAAGCAAATATATGCTTGGTAGCTGAAAGGGAAAGCGATGATGAGGTAATTTCTAACTTTGATGATCTTCATGATGCTTATTTAGAATTGTTAGAAGATTCATATCTTATCTTAAAACAATATAGGTTATTTAAAAAGGAATTTGTTGAAAATTTAAAGAACACAAAACTTTTAGAAGAAGAAAACTTCTGCCTTAAGAAACAAATAGACGATATGAAAAAGAAAGTAAATGTAGATAAATCTGAGGAAATTAATCAACTAAAAAAAAGGATTAATAATCTTTTAGCATATTTATCAAAATTTGAACGACATGATTGGAAGTTATAGACATCCAAATGATAAAAGTGGTTTAGGCTTTAATGATAGAAATACAATTCATAATAGTAATGTTCTTCATAATAGGAATTTTGTTCTTAACAGAAAGAAAAAGAAACAATATTTTTATTATTATTCAAAGAAAAATTATAAGACTAATCCCAAAGGACCCAAGAAAATATGGGTACCTAAGAAGGATATAATATATGCTGTAGATCTCCTTACTTGGAA
>JANIJF010217478.1:0-10159 GCA_024520955.1 Erythroxylum bequaertii | reverse complement strand
TTCAATCCATCTTTTTCAATTTAATATCAAGACCGATCAATAAGGTATGAAAAGATAGAAAAATGTCTTAGGAATCCAACGCTTCAAAAATCAGGTCGATCAGAGGTTGTACAAAAAAGGTAGGACCAAAAGAAGGAAGAGAGGTCGGTCGGCCAAAAACTTTTGAAAAACGGCTGCGCGGGACGCTCGGCAGACTCGCGAGCGCTCGCGCGAACGGGCGAGCGGACGGCCACGCGTTTTTGACTTCCTAACTTCTAACCTTCATATCTTTTGTCTCCGAGCTCCAAATTTTACAAACTTGGTGTCTATGGAAAGATAAAGGACAGCTCTATCATTTTCACGAAGGACTTATAAACAAGTTAGGTCTCTAAAGGGGTCAAAAGTTCACTCCAAGATGACCGATAAAATTAAAAGATCCTACAAAAGAAATTAATATTGAAAATAACATACCATATACACAACAAGATATACAAAAATTTATTACTGAATGTTCGAAATTATCACAAAAACAATTAATCTCACCTAGCACAAGTAAAGATTTAGCCCCAACCTTTTATATTAATAATCATTCTGAACAAAAATGTGGTAAAAGAAGAATAGTAATTAACTATAAAGAATTAAATAAAGCTACTATAAGAGATGCATATAAATTGCCTTGAAAAGATTATATTATTATTAGTTGATTAAAAGGACACCATTGGTTTACTATACTAGATGCAAAATCAGGATATTGGTAATTAAGATTATACGAAAATACGAAACTATTAAAAACCTTTACTTGTCCGCCACAAAAACATTACCAATGGAATGTATGACCCTTTGGATTAAAACAAGCTCTTGGAATTTATCAAAGATTTATTGATAATAACTTTGAAGGATTAGAAGAATTTTCATTGGCCTATATAGATGATATTATTATTTTTTCCAACAAAAACAAAGACGATCATTTACAAAAAGTAAAACAAGTCTTATGTAGATGTCATCATAAAGGATTAATTCTAAGCAAAAAGAAATTAAACTAGCACAACAAAATATTGAATATTTAGGTATAGAATTTTATAATGGATTTCTCAAATTACAACCTAACATTATTGAAAAATTACATAATTTTCTTGACACATTTAAAAATATAATTGAGGTTCAAAATTTTTTAGGATTATTAAATTAAGTCATTTGGCAATACTTTCTTTTAGAAAATTGTTCTCCTATCTTTTACGTTTCTAATGACATTAAAATCATTCAATTTGGTTCAAAAATCTGAAAGTTATACTCCAAACATTTCAAACTATTCATAAACTTAAACAACATTCTATAATCAACTTTAATTCAAAATCATGAATTCTAAAGACAGAATAAAATTCGGTCTCTTCAGAAAATTTGTAGTCCTATGTCTCTAGTTTATCTCAAATAAAAAATCATTCCATTAGGATAACTACAGAGCAAGATATCTTCAAAATACCGAAACAAGTTTAATGAAAATACTCCAGTCATCAATTTTCCAAGATTCTGGTCCCACATTTATCACTCAATCTCTCGCAATTAATTTCAGATGGCTAAACTTTTTGGTGGAGATGTAGATTAGTATGTTACGAGTCCAATGGTTCAAGTCTCATGTCATTTGGAGGTCGGAATAAGGAGATACAGCCAAAAGATCAAAGGATGATGTGTCAGCCTGGCGACTTACGAAGTTACAATCGTGCTGAACTTTAAAGGAAAGTCACGATTGTGCTTTATCTTCTCTTCCAAAAATGCTCCAAACCTCTGCACTTTTTCTTCTTCTTTCTTTTCTTAAATTCTTACTTTTATAACTTAACTCAACCCCAATTTTTGACTCCTATTCAGTTAAAATCATTCACAAACAACTCCAAATTCCAAATTAAAACATACACATAAAAAACAGAAAATTCCTTTCCTCATCTTCTTCATGTTCTGTGTTTCTTCTTTCGTTCTTCAACTCCCATTCAGCTCAACACATTCACAATCAAATCAAAAACCATCATTACACACAAACATCCAAACAAAACCTCATTCATGTATATCACCATTTTTGGTATTTCTCTACTACTGCATTTTTTTTCCAAATTTTTTGTTGGACTCTTTCATCTCCATCAACACTTTTATTTCATCTTAACTTTTCATTTTAATCCTACTGAAAGCATGACATCGTCTCACTCTATGTTTTCCTTAACTCTAAACCTATTTTTTTCATTTCTAAAAACACCCAGAAATTTATATGAACAACTGTAAGAAAGAAAATAGAGCATATGTGAGTATCAACTTGCTTAAAATTTTGCATTAATTTCTTACACATTTTTGTTGCTCTTTCAACTCCAAAAATCATTTTAACACTATCAAATCCAAAAATCATTTTAACACTATCTTATAACATTTTGATCCTCAAAACATGCAAACAAAAATATCAATATCTCATCCTATATCTACGGTATACATGAAAATGTCCATTTTTCTCTAATTTATGACATGTCAATGAATAACCATTTTTGTTTCATAAAACCACAACTCTAAAGGATTTACACAAAACTTACTTGATATTGCTCCAAAATTTGTAAAAGCTCAAGAAGCCCTAAACTTCATGCAACTCACGTACACCATTATAGAGGTTAGCAAGTTTCGGTTTTTTTTAAAAGAAAATGAAAGAAAACCAAAGTTGAGAGTAGCAAACAGATAGTTGAAAACAAGGTTTAACTTTGGTGGAGTTTTGATGAAAAACTCTGTGTCAAAGAAAAACTTGAGAAAGAAGCTACGAGGAAGATGAAGACAAGAATGCATTCCTTGGTCTTTCAAATGAAATTGTATAGCAAAAATTTGAACTAGATAGGTGACACTTGTCACTTATCTAACACCTATGGCTCTAACTAAGTTCTTCTTGAACTAGTTCCCAACTAACTAGTTCTTATTAACTAGTCCCATAACTCTCATCCTTTCATTTCAATTATCACCAAAATTTTCAATATCAATAACTCACAAATTCTAAAATCATCTCCAAATTTTCAAAGATCATTTTCAAAAGTCTCCAATATCATTTGGTTTCTTATTTTTATTTTCCATTCACAATTTACTTGTCAAGAGACATTGTTTTTCCTAGCCTAATAATATCCAACCCTTTCGGAAATTATTCCTAAAACTCACCAAAATTCAAAATTAACAGTTACACTCCAAATAAATTTTCAATGCAACAAATTCACAATTCTCAATAATACCACATTTCACAATTCAATATACCTTAAATTATCAATGAAAGCATGTACAACTATTTTCATGTGCAAAAATTTAATGTTCACGTGTATGTGTATATCATATAATGCATGAATGTGAAATGTATTTTCTAATCTCTCAATAATCTCTCATATTTACTATTTTAGCATCCACGTGAGCAACAAGATGTTACACGTATTAAAGTGGAAAAAGCCTTAGCAGAATTTAGAGAGCCTTCTTTGCGACGCCAATATAAACAAATCCTTGAAAAATAATCAATCTCCTCTACAATGAAAACCCTTAGAAAACCCATTAACATGGAAAATCAATTCCATCCTTACTAAAGTTCTCAAGGAAGAAATGAAAAAGATAACCTCTGAATTATTTTACGACTGTTTTCAAGCATTAAATAATTGGAAAGAAGATCAGAAAATATTCCAGTATTACCTGCAGAACCGAGGACGTTATGGACCAAAAGTAATTATCTTCCTTAAAGCAGATGCACTCACAACTTTTCTTTTCTTTCAAAGTGGATTAGTGGATACCATTTACCTAACCAATTTAGCCATCTTTTCAGAATTTCCCGCCGTATTTATTCTTGCAGTTAAAAATTACAAGGAGAGATTTGCTAAAGAAAGAGAAATATTTATTAAAGTATCTAACAGCTATCTTATCTTTAAACAAGCAGAGACTCTCAAGGAAGCAGATGTACAGTTATCCCACTTAGCATATATACAAATTGGCATTAGCAATGGCTTGTACCCTCCTATTGATGACCCTTCAAAATATGAATTTGAATGGGATCTCATTAATCAATTCAATCTTCACTGTCTCGAAGAAGTCTATCAATAAAGTCTCAAAATTACTCAGTAAACTAATCAAATTAAACTACAGAGGTGTCAACATGTTAATAACCTCTGCATACAAAACACCTATTTCCAATGAATCATTCAAAATCATAAAACAGTTTGAAGCATCTTTTTCAACAACTTCTGGAGTGTTCGATGAATTATCTAATCAATGGAAGGAGGCCATCTATCAACAATTACGACAACACTCACAACACCACTGCAATTATTGTCCTTCCACATCATAGAAAGAAAAAGAAGGTGGAGACCGAGATGATAACTCTTCAGTAGACGCCATCATTGAAGAATAAAGAAAAAGTTAAAAGCATATTCCTCCTATCTGCCATCAACTTCAATTATGTAATTTTACTATTTATCATGTGAAGTAGGCAAGTCAATTATTGACTAAACAATAAAAGCTGATTCCTTAGGAATCTAGTTTTTCTTTCTTTTTGCTTTCCTCGTTTCTATATAATGTAAGCTCTGGGTATAACTCAGTGTGAAAAAATAAACTCCTTGTTTCTATACTCCTATCCAATCTCTAAACTTCTTGCTTTAGCCTAAGAATTGATGTTTAACAGAAAACGAGACAACAAGGTATGTTTACTTACGTTTTTATCTTTTCATCTTCTACCATCTATTTTTATTTAATAATTATTTATTTTTAAACCAGTTATTATCTTTTTATATGCTAGTTTAACTTATTAAGATAACAACATTCTTAATGATTTTCTTAATGATTGTTTGATCTATAAATTTAACAATATTCTTATCAGCTTTCTTCTTAATAAAACTTATTATTAATCCCTATTTGTGCTATTTGTAGATCGATTCATTTATTAATAATACATATGGAAACCAAAATAAACATTAGTCAGCAATGCACCAAAACATTTACCTCAAAATATACCTTTCTTATATCTATTAATGCTTCTACAGATACTCTTCATATATTTCAAAATATTATTAATAATCATACAACTTTATATCATTAAGAAAAAGAAGAAATAAAACAACTTTATAAACGTTTTCAAGAACATTATCAAACTCATATACGACTATCCATTGTGCTATCTTTAATCACCTAAATACTGAGATTATGAATTTTGAAAGTTTAATATCTCAATATAAAAACAGAAAAAGATTATTATGAAGAAAGATATAATTATCTACAATTTTTCATTAATAATAATAGATTAATATCTATTAAAGAAAAACTTGATAATACTACGAATCTCTATAATTCATATAGTCAAGATTTACAAAATACCAATAATCTATTAACTGAACATAAATTTTTTTTCATTAATATATCATAAATAAGTACAGGTAATATCTTAGATATAGATACTTAAGAATTAATTGAATCTACTGGAATTTTTCATATTAATAAATTATTATCAAAAGAAAAGCAAAAACAAATTGTCAAAACACAGCTAAATCTTAAAGCTGGACAAGAAATTAATCATAATCCCATTGAAAATATAATAAATCATAAAAAATATTATTTATTATGGAAAGCTAATTGATGAAACACTTATAAGAATAGACCAATATAATAGACATATCCGTATAAATCTAATAGATCAAGAACAAATTTATAAACAATTACAAAAAAATTCCAGACGAAAAACGACATAAAATAGGATATATACATTTATCTACTATTCAAATTTTATTAAAATTTACTTTCCGAGAAGGAATAGATTCTCCAATATGAATGACTATTATAAACGAACGCATGAATAATTTAAATGATCAAGTGATAGGAATAATGAATGGAAATTTAGCTTATGGAAAAATAAAGTTTAATACTCGTTTAAAGCTAGGAATCCCTTTACAATCACATAATTTAGATAAAACTATTACTATTGCTTATAAATTCTATATAGGACAATACCCTTTTTCAATTACTTATCATATTAGTTATTCTTTAACTAATTCACATCATAGTATTGAATTTAAAAATACAGATAAAATTTATATTGACCAATTATTTAATGATGTAGCAAAAGTAGGTACTAATTTAAGAAAAAGAGAAATACCAGAAATAAAATGTTTGATTAGATTATTAGAATCATTTGTTCCACGATTATCTTTATCTGAAAACAAACCCTTTAAAGAAAAATCTCCTTTAAGATCAAAATTTGTAAGACTAGAAAGACCTATTAGATTTACTGAACCAGGAATAGGATTAGAAAAACCTATTAGAATTACTGAACCAAAAATAACAACGGAAAAAGATGAAATAGACCAAAAAATATATCTAGACAAAGAAATAATTACTATTAAAAGTCAACTTAAAGAATTAATAGAACACCTTAAAAATACTTTATGAGTATTACTAAACAATTATCTGAATTATTAGATAAACAAATAAACATTGAAATTCAATTAAAAGAAATAATTGCTATTATACTACCTTTAATTCATGTCAGAAATCATTATAACAAAACTATGAGAAATTATTAAAAATATTACATCCTATAGATACCAAACTTGATAAAATACTAAAATCAAAAGAAATAATGCCTGAAACAAAAGAAATAATGCCTAAAACAAAAAATGGTATTAGAGCCATCTACTGCATCTAATAATATAACTTTAGTAAAACCATGGAGGATATAGAAAAAGATATAAAAAAATCAATTAGAAGAAATTACATAACTAGTTAATAAATTAACACTATAAAACAATTCTTTAAAAAAATGAACTCATAAAACCTATTACCGACCAAGATGAAATTATCTATGGATACGAATAAGATCAAGACATATATAACATAAGAATGAAGAACAACCAGAAACAAGTCAAAGTGAAGAAAAAAGAAAAAAGAGATAAACAATCAAACTATAATTGGAATTATAAACCTATTGAAACATAATAATTAAATCGTTTTGGATATTATCAGAAAGATAATAAAATAAGAAAATTCTCTACATAATATATATCAAAACACATAACCTTAAGACCAAATGGAATTCGTAATTTAGATTGTGTATTATCACCAGAAAAATTATTAATAGAATGGTCTAATAGATTAGCTTTAATAATACAATTAGAGAAACCTTTTGAAGGATTAACAATTATAAGTACCTTATGGAATTTTATTACTTATAAAACTACTGGTATTGTGTTAAAATTTTTATTAGATAACAAAGTACGAATAAAAAATACTACTAAATTTCTTAATGCTATCGAACCAATAAAAGCATTTCATGTAGTTACTAATGAAATTTATAAAGAATTTATTGGAAAAGATATAATTTCCTATAAACAAGAAATTGAAAATAAAGAAGGAAAAAAACCCTTATGGCATTTAAATAATATGCGATATTTGCTATTTAGAAGAATATATTTGTGGATTCAAAAAATATTATTATAAATTAACTCATACAGAACAAGAAATGTATATACAAATATTTATCTAAAAATTACCTTATTCAATAAATAAAACAGTACAAGAATTATTTCTAATAAAACAAAATGCTAATTTCGTAGCTTATAATTTAGGTGGAGCTATTTTAATAACAAAAGAAGTATTAACACAAAAATGTCTAGAAGCAAAATTACATTAAAAAAAAGTTAAGACATAAAGATATCCAATTATGCTGTTATAAATATTTTGAAGTTCCTCAACAATATGGATGTGAATTTCCTACCTATCAAAAACAAAGAAAACTACAAAAATACAATAAAACACTCAAGGAAGTAGACGTACTTTATCTCGTCTAGCATATATACAAATTGGCATCAGCAATGGCATGCATGTACCCTTCTATTGATGACCCTCCGAAATATGAATTTGAATGGGATCTGATTAATCAATTCAATATTTACTGTCTCGAAGGGATTAATGTACCTCTAGAGTTCTGACATAGTGATTAAGTGCTTTTGCCTCGTCTTCTCTTAGGTGCTTGTCATGAGGATTCCCTTCTAGTTTAGCTTGGAATTCCCCTATACTCCTCCTTGCTTCCTTTATGTTGGTTTCAATACTGGGAGTTACATACTCTTTTAAGTTTTTTGAGCTCCTCTCTTATCCTTTGTAGTTTCCTTATGCAGATGAACATCTTAGTACCAATGTGATTAGTATTTAGCCCCTTCTTAAGGCATTCCCAAAACCTTCCACTCCAACCAGATAATTATTAAACCTGAATGGATACTTCCTTAGAGTAGACTTTGTTAGATTCTGAACTAGGATAGGAGTATGATTTGATAGTATGTGCTATACTCTCTAGAAAGGCCTGTAACCATGATTCACATACCAAGGCTTTATCGAGTTTTTTTCCTGATCAGCCATCTCCCTTCCTGTTTGTTTGTCCAAGCTAGCATAGCACCTTCACCTTTAAGGTCAGTGATTTGGGTAGCTTCTATAAAACTCCTGAGCTCATTTGAGTGGTTCCTCTAACAAATTACTTCCCCCTATAGCCTCATTTAGACTGAGTATGCAGTAGAAGTCACTAATTATTAACCAAGAGCAGCTAATTGTTTCTCCCACTCTGCAAAAAGAGGTCCATAAAGGGTCTCTTTGAAATGTATGGTTAAAAGCATAAACAAAAGATACCTGGTAGCTAATCCAAGAGTCCTTTATCTTGACTTTGACATGAATAAGTTGTTGCTCTATTCAAACAATTCACAGCTGCAAGGTTTTGGAGTCATAGACTACTATAATCCTACCATTGCAGTGATAGCCAAGATTGGACATATATTCCCATCCTTCCCCATGTTGCCACAACAAGTTCCCACAGCCCCAGCCTGGCCATAAAATGTAAAAGGAAAAAAGTGTAATTGATATACCTCACAATCACACAAGATAATCTTTTATCTTTTGGATGGTGTAGTAGTCTATAATCCTACCATTGTAGTGATAGCCAAGATTGGACATATATTCCCATCCTTAAAAAAGTTCATATCAGCTAGGCCAAAACTTGGTGCTTACAAAACCTTTAAAACCATCACAACCTTGCTGAAAAAGCAACCATTTCACTTCCAAGGTTGACATAGAATTGAAATGGCAAGTTTGCAACCTCGGTCGGTAGCTCTATTCATCTTTGCAACATTTATTCCAATTTTGATTGAAGTCAATTTCTCCAGAAGCATGTACTACTACTGGGGTGGTTATCATTCTAAGGTTCTAGGCACTACAACTTGTATTAGATCAAACACCATGTAACGATGTGTCCAGTTTTCAATGTCATTCATACTGCATGTCAAATTAAATTATCATCCAGATAAAATAATTTGTTGATTTAGTTAACTACACTCTTCACTTCCAGCCTCTGGTAAAATCAAGCAAGCATTCTTATTTGGAAGCGTTGAAATGTTAATCAAATTGGTAACTGGGAACTCCAGTGGAGCAGTGACTGCCTACTATGTCAGTATTAATATTTGACCAAGAAGCAAGGCCATGGCCTTCCTTTTGCATTTTCGAATTGTTCCCTCGATAAGAAATGATAGTTCAAATACTAAGTTGCATCACTTAGGGTGTGCTTGATTGGTGGGTATGAGGAGAGAGGAATCGGTATAGAATGAAAAAGAAAGCTAGGTAAGAGATTATAATTATTTAACTTCTACTTTCATTCCTTATTTTGGGGCATTGCTCCATTCCTCTCCATTACGAGAGGAATTAGAATCTTTCCTAACTTTGCTTAATGCTTAATGCTTAATGCTTAATTTTTTTTGGTTTAATAAGATTTGGTATTCTTTAATTAATACTATAATTAATTAATTACAATATAATTAATTAAAATATAATTCATTCATTAATTAAAATATTATAATTAATTAATTAAAATATTACAATTAATTAATTAATTACAATATAATTAATTACAATATTATAATTAATTAATTACATTACATTATAATTAATTAAAATATAATTCATTCATTAATTAAAATATTGTAATTCATCCATTAATTAAAATATTATAATTAATTAATTAATTACAATATAATTCATTCATTAATTAAAATATTGTAATTTAAATATAATTAATTTATTAATCAAAATATAATTAATTTTTATTTTTCAATATTTTTTACAAACCAACCAATATCGATGGTAATGATAATCATTCCTTTCTTTTAACCAA
>JANIJF010217461.1:0-10163 GCA_024520955.1 Erythroxylum bequaertii | reverse complement strand
GAAAAGTTTGAGAAATAAGCATTTTGCCAATTTTCTACTGTGAAATTTCCATAAAATGGCAAAAGTTTTGGAAAAATAGTTTTTGCTTATTTTTCTGTTATAAACATGTTATCCACGGGCTGTAAAGCTCACCCCCCTTTTCATTCCCATCTCCAGGTATCGAAAAGGAGATTGGATGAAAGAAAGTCAAGACATCCGTGTGTTTATTTATATGATGTATTTGAAGTTAGATTTTTGTAAAAATAGGAGCTTAGGCATATGTTGAGTATTGTGGGGATTTTTTGTATCCTTGTATTTGGATTTTGAGATTGATGTTGTATTGCGGCTTGAAAATGCCACTATTGTTTGGTAATGCGTTTCTTTTGGAATATGTAAATACATTATGGATTTGTATATAGATTAGAAAAGTGAATTATGGTTTTGTATATAAATTTCATATGATTATGAATGGGATTGATTGTGTTTGGATTCCGGACAGGAGGTCCGAGGATTCTGATTGTTGATTGAGAATTATTTGAAGTGCTATGTATATGATGATGATTGGTTGTGTTTGTTTATGCTGGGATTCCGGACAGGAGGTCCGATGATGGTAATGATTGTGTTGATGGATTGGAAATATTGAAGTGCTTTTTGTTTATGGTTTGAATTGGTGATATATAGACATGTGTGCGTCTTGATGGCAAAAGAAAAATAAGTTTTTGTTTAAATTGATGGTTATGATTCGCTTATGAGGGATAAAATGAATTGAAGTTATGGAATTGATGAATTCAAAAGGGGAACTTGAATTTGCTTGATTGAATAAAGATGAATAAAATGAAAAAGAGAAAGAATGAAAAAAAATTTACACCGTTTTGTATGGGTTTAGACCGATTGTCTTATAGTTTCCAACGCGACACGTTTGTTTGTTTTTAAAAAAAAAGTTTGCGTTCTCGGATGTCGGAGTTTGCCCTTAAGTTTGATTGAATCGTTTTGGTTTCTTTGATTCTGAGATTTTTGTAAATCCGTTCCTTCGATTCTTCGTCCGTTCTTTTGTGTTTCGTTTCGCATTTGTTTTGGCCCACTTTCGGGTTTAGGATCTGTTCTTTTGTTTCGCTTTTCGTTTCCGTTTTTTATTTTTCTGGTTGGGGTCCGGTTCCAAAATCGGGTCCTAACAATATTTCATAACAAATTTTACAAAAAAAGATGAATGCATGCTTTTAATTATTACAATAATTGTTTCCCATGAGAAAATGCAAGATCTCCTATTGCTATTTTTCAAAGAGATTTTAGGAAGCCCATTGCTATTTTTCAAAGAGACATACTTAGTCCAAGAATTTTTTTTTAACTTTTGTTATTTGTTAAAAATTAATTATTACTTTATTTTGTTTATAATGTTACTTTTGTTGTTTTATAGTTGCTTGGAGGGACCAATTCAGAAGTGGTGTTCCAAAATTGCAAAGGTTTGATATTTGAATTCTAAGTCAATGTGTGAGTGCAACAAGGTGTGAAAGGAATTGGATAATAATTGAATTCATCCATTCTACACAAAGTGAATAGATTGAAATACAAAAGATTAAAGGACTTGATCTTTATTTGATACAATTTAAAGCTTTAGGAAATGTATGTTATTATCATTATTAAGTTGAATATAATTTCTTTTAATTTTTTAATAATTTATTTTTTTTACTCGGAATCTTAATAGAACATGTAGTTCTATAGATCCAATTTGTCTTTACTATATCGATCTTTTAGCAAGTTGAGTTTCTGAGGAACCGAGTTTGATAGATAGAATAACTTGTAAGGTAATCTTGTATGAGAAAGTATTGGCATGTCATTTAGTGCAATGAATTTAAATGATGATGATGAGGCTCCTTTTAATAATGAAGATTTTGTACGAAATGAGAATTAAGACTAATGCGATTTAAGCGGATATTCAATTAAATGAAGTTCTAGGCTTTCATTTTTTTCTCTTCTTTTAATCTCACTTATATTTGATTCATATGTTAAATTCTATATATGAAATATAAATATAGCTATAAACATTTTATTTCAGGTTTTACTTCTAGTTGGTTATTTTCTCGGTATAAACTCTTATTATAATACTTAGAGAGTCACGGATCTTTATTATTCTTTCTATTTGAAATTGTAAAATTTTAAATACTTTTTATTATCCTTAATTTTATATTTGTATGATGATTAAATGATCTTTTTTATATTATGTTTGGTTATTTTTTATCTGTGAAATATGGGAAAAGTAATATTAATAGAAATAAATTGATTATTTTTATTCAAAATTTATAATGTTATGATTTTTGGTGATATGGTTGATATAAAATTATAAATTATATAGTACAACATATAGAGGGACCATTTTGTAATTTAAAAAAATTAGGGACTATTTTATAATTTCAAAAAATTACTTGAATTGGTATTAAATGATATTAGTATAGCATTGTAATAAAACTAAATCCAATACCAACACCAGTACAGTATTTATAACATCGCTTCAAGGTTAATAAATACTCTTTAATGGTCACAAAGTCTTGATTTCAAGTGGAGTTCTATAAAGTTGTAAATTTTCTAGGAAGATTAAATATTATTGAAAGATGTAATGTACATATCAACATTTTACAAAATATTTAGGCAAGTTTTACTATTATCTTTAATATTACTTTTGTCCTAATGTTATTAAATTAATATTCATTATACCTCAAATATGGTGTAAAAATAGTACCAAACATAACAATAAAAGTAAAATAGTAGCAAAAAAAAACAGTAAAAGTTTACTTAAAATCTTTTATATAATATTAAAGTGCAAATTGCACCTTTGTCCATTATCTAAAAAATTTAATTTTTAGAACTACGCCAATGTTTAATGGGTCAAAATAATCTACCTATGACCACATATAGGCTAAGTTATCAACTCAATTATTAAGAATCGACAAAAATCTAACTTTATCATAATCTAAAGCATTATTAGTACTAATTCACAAATGTTAAAATGTAATATGATATTATAAATAACAAATGGGGCTTACTTAAATCTTTTAAAAGTGTTAAGGTGCAATCTCGATCTATGATCTTAAATATATTGGCCTAACTTTTTATCTAAAAATGCACATAGTCAATTGTAGATAGTTTACTCAAAATTTTAATTATTTTTTTAATAAAAATAGTTTACTAAAATTAGAGTGATTTTAGAGTATCGTTTTCATAGAAAATTTGGCACTAAATCTATTAAATTTAGTTAAACAAACAAACTAAACAAAATAAAGGACATATTTAAGGGATTGTAATTACTAACTAAAAACAAAAGAAAATAAAATAATAGAGAAAGATCAATAAATTAAATATTAGTGATTCATAGTTTACTTACATGAAATTCCAATTATCACTCACAATTGATTATCTAGGTTAAAGTAACAATTAATTTAAGGTATTTATGCCCACTATCAAGTCACACAGATATATGTAATTAGGTAACTATCACCTGCCGATATGTAATTTAACCTAATCAAACTCACACAGATATATGTAATTAGGTAACTATCACCTGCCGATATGTAATTTAACCTAATCAAACTCATGAAACATAATTAACCTATATAGTTAACATTAAAGTTAAAATACATATATAGTTATTAGTTCTTGATATAATTCTTAAGATTGAATCTATGACGACAATGATAAGTGCTAGTTACACTATGTTTTTTCACATAATTTTTAGAGTATTATGATTATGCTTTGGTGTTTTTCATAAGATTTAGTATTTAAAATAACATATTTTATTTAAGAATGTAGTTTCTTAAGCCTTGTTTATGCTTTTATATTATAATGATATGAAGTAATGAATGCAAAAGATTCATTTTCAAACTCATATATAGGATTAAAGTAGAAAAAATAGAAGGTTTTATATATCATTAGGTCATAAGAAGAATAATGACAGTTAAATAGATTGCTTGGGATAGGACTATATGATCCTTCTGAGTTAAAGTGATATCTATTATAGGAATTCAAAGATTGAACTAGTGCATTTTTAAGGAGTTTTGATTTAAGAGAACTTTTGGATAAAAATTTAAAAATAGGTGCTTTTGTCTTGACTATGAGAGTGCCGTTATAACATCAAGATTCTTATTGCTTTAAGAAACTAGAGTTAATCATTGAATCGAGATAGATTCAAGTATAGTAAAGTCCTAGGAGTAGTCTTATCTAGGTCTTATTTATCAACTAGTTATTATTCTTGATACTAAATTGTTATTTCATTTTTTAATTATTTCTTTGACTTAATCATTTACTTATTTAGATTAGATAATATGAAGATAGTTAGTACTAGTAATTTTAGTTCTCATGAGATCGACATTTTACTTAATAAGCTATATTATAAGAAAGAATAATGCAATTACCCAAGTAATTTCTCTAATATTGTTTTTTTGTTTTGTTCCATTTTTATCACCATAACTAATCACAAGTTCAACATTAATATAAAAATTCAAATAATTAAATAAATCTTTACAATTTATATCCTTAATAAAAAAATCAATAAGATATTAAACTCAATCATATAAAGTAATTAAGGTTTAGAATTATCCCCTAATTTCAAGCAAGTTTAGAAAGGTGAAACTCCAAAAATCCATCATATAACTTCGTAAACAAATTTAACATGATATTAGTAACAAGAAAGGATAAAAATAAAAGAAATTAAGGTTATAAAGTATGGGTTAGCTCCCAACAAGTACTTCTTTATAAGTTTTTTAGTTGGATTGAATCACCAAGTAAAGTTAGTAATTAAAAAAAATTATGTGAATGTCATCCGCACTATCACTCTGGAAGTAATGCTTCAATTTTTGTCCATTAACCATGAATAAACTCATATCTGTACCTTTAACATCAATGTCACTATAAGGTTTCACCTTTTTTACAATTAACAACCTAACCATCTAAACTTCAATTTCACTGGAAATAGTTTAAGATGAAAAATACAAAGCAAATCTTTTTAATTTTTCTTTTCACAAAATGCCTTGGATCACTAATTGTAGATTTGGACATTCTTAAGAGAATCTTTTTGAAACTCATATAACTTATTAAATTAGAGTAAATCTTCTTATCAATATTTTTAAAGTCATAATTGAGATTCTCTATCATCTACAAGGCCTTATGCTCAATCTTAAGTGGAAGGTGATAAGAATTGCCAAGCACCAATCTACAAGTGGACATGTCTAAGGGGTTTTAAAAGTTATCCTATAAGCTGAAAGAGCACAATCAAGTTTCAATTCCCAATGCCTCTAAACAGTATCAACCATTTTCTCCAATTTTTTTTAAAACTTATATTAGATACCTCAATTTAACCACTAGCTTAATGATGATATGTGGTTGAGGTTTTAAAAATATGCCCATTATCTTTAAAAAATGACTTGAACCTATTATTATGGAATATGATATGATTGTTACTAATAATAAGTTGAGGCACACTAGAATTGAGAGATGTTCCTTTTCATGAATTTGACTATTATGGCACTAGTGTGGTTAGGTAAAGTTGCTACCTCTTCCTACTCGGAAACATAATTAACTGCCACTAGGATGTATATATTTCCATACAAAGATGGATATAGTTCTACAAAATCTATGCCCCTTACGTCAAATAACTCTACTTCTTGATTCATATTTTGAGGAAACTCATATTGTGTAATAAAATTTCCTATCTTCTCGCATTAATCATTTATCAACACAAAACTCTTAGATTCCTTAAACAATATTGGGCTAACAAAAACCATATTGAAAAATTTTGGCAACAACCTTGTCAACACAATAATATTCTACATATGGAGATGAGTGAAACAAATATAAAATTTGTCTCATCTCCTCTTCAAGTAATCATCATTATTTAATCCTGTTGGAAAATAATCATAATATAATGGAATTTCCCTAATAATAAAATTTAACATAAAAAAGATACTTCCTCTTATTGTGGTAGGGAAAATATGCTAGGAAGTTCAATAATTCTTGAAAGCAAGGAAATTCATATAATTAGCAAACTAAAGAGCTTTATTATGATGAACAACCTGTAGCTTCTCATTAAGAAATTGATCATCAATGGGTTCTTTATCCACATGGTCTCCTTTATTTAGTTTAGGCAAGTGATTTACTACTAAATTCTTTGACATATTCTTATCTATAACCTCTAATTCAAATTCCGAAAAAGAATAATCTTATGAATTACACTTAATTTGGCATCATTTTAGATTAGTATATATTTCAATACCAAATGTTTAGTGTAGGCTATCATTTTGGAACCAACAAGATTAGTTCTAAAATTCTTAAAAGCAAACATAACTGATGGGGATCAACCATCATTTACTCAATGACGAAGAGTTATTGGGGATCTATTAAAGGACATCAGATGATAAATGATATGAAGTAGGATAAGGAAGGTCAAACAAGCCATCAATGATTTAGTGGTGGATTCCTATAAAAGTAATAAGGCTTTATAACTTCAACCTCTAGAAGTTAGACATGTCATAACGATCCAAGTGAAGGAGTAGTTGAAGAATTGTGTCTATAGAACATAAATAATGCCAAACTTAGAGGATAACTGATGTCACTCTTATGCTAATTTATAGGTGTTAAGAAAAAGATTATAACTAGTGTCAAAAATTATTCTTATGATTGGCGCTTGACTTATACAGGTTTGTAGATTGAAATTTACAAAAGCAAACCAGGTTGTTTACCAAAGTTCAATATGTAACTAGTGCTAGATTCATCTTTTAGTTATGTATTATTTCTTCAAAACAAAATCATCGTCAATTTTTATTTAGGATAAACTCCAAACTAATGTTATAATCAATTATGTTTTTGCTTTTTTAAGTGTTTATTTTTTTTAAAAACTCTAGTTTTAAGGGTTTCATCCTAATAAGAGGTTTATTGATTTTTGATTGACATATAAAATTATTATTGATTAATAAAAAATAATTAGAGAGTTTTCTTCCATCTTTTAGAGGGCTCTTATTTGAGGCTTTTTAAAAACTTCGATCTTATCTAACATGCTAATGGCGATTCAAACCTTAGAATCTTATCACTCTTAATCCTTTCTTGTTTGAAGCGTAGCAATTAATATCCTTATTTTGTGTTTAATTTCATGCATTAACCTATTTTTTGATATAATGACTCTAGGTTATGTCATAATGATATCGAATCTCATCAGTCCTATTATTGAGGGTCATATCAGAATATAATATTAGAACTCAATTCTATACTTAATTTCATTATTGATATCTTTGTTTATGTATTTAATATTCTAAGGTTTCATTGAGGACAAGTTTTTCTTAAGTTTTGTTCCTTATTTCTTAAGCTTATAAGAGCAAGAGAAAAGTTAAACAAATTTTTGTGAAGAAAAGCTTTTAAAATTTTGTCTTAAACAAATATAAAAGGTTAATAATTGCATCAATCTTTGCAAGAAAAGTTTATTCCTAAATAAGGACAAGGAATCTACTATAAAAAGTATTTTATTTATCAAGTTGTTCTTGCTTTTATTGCCATTATTTCATTCTTGTCAAATTCCCCTTCTTTTCATTAGTCTAATTTGGTTCATTTGAACTAAAGTTCCTATTTTGAGTTTTCTTATTCATTGGCCTCTATTTTTATTTGTTTTTTTTGACCGAATTTACTTCTTTAAGAGTATTTGACAATAGGGATGAGCAGCCCGGGCCTGGCCCAACCATAGGCTAGTGGGCTGTGGCCTGTGGCTCGAAAAGCCATGGGCGGGCCGGGCCAACCCAGCCTAGCTTATATTATTTTTTTTAAAAGTCAAAAAATGAAATTGTTTTTGAAGTTACAGTTAGCCTAGTCTAGCCAACCACTTTTGGCCCTTGGCCCGGTTAACTTAGGCCAAAATCGGGTCGGTTCGGACCAAAATTAACGTTCTTATTTGACAAAGAGAAAGATTTAAACTAGCTTTTTTTATTTAGATTTTCTAATTTGCAAACAACCTTTAGTTGGAATTTTATGTTGAGGATTGAGTGAAACTTTGAGATAAAAGAGTAAGGGAGTGCTTTTACCAATAACTTTTTATATTGGTAAAATATAACTTAAATCCGATGTAGAACCATTTCCGAAGACAAGGAAGTAAGTGAGGAAGAAAGAGTGGGAGTAGACTAAGAGACCTTCAAGATCATCATCTAAGGAAAACTTGTGAAGATTATTCAATAATTTAGTGAATTTAAGGAAATTTTAGACAAAAAGGATGTTGTTATAGATGGTCACCAATCTAATACAGTTGTAGTTGCTAAGATTTCCTACTTTGACTTGAATGATGGAGTTTAGGGTGTTCCCAACCATTTGGAAGAACTAAACCTAATGGGTGGTAAAGGAGGAAGAATAAGGAGATAAGGAGGGGCGAGTTTGAAATAATAAATTAGGTCATATTAAGATAACAATATTGTCTCTTATAAGGAAAATAAATTCAAATGCATACTTGGAGTGGGAGAAAGTGAGTGGAGTTGGTCATCAATTGTTATAATATTTTGGAGGAGAAAAATGTTAAATTAGTTGTTGCAAAGTTTAGTGACTATATGGTGCAACGTAATTACGTAATGTTGTTAGCAAGATTTTGAGAGCATGTAGCTTATATTTTGATAAATTTTTATATGATTTGGTACTTAATGTAGTTTAAATTTTGTAAAGCCTTTTTCTAGCTCTCCAATAAATAATGAACAAATTCAAGCAACATTTAGTTAACTTGAAGTGATTTGGGATGATTTTAGAGTAACTAGTCAAAAATATAATACTACAACATAGGAATAATATGGGGTTGTGTTAGGCCTATGTTGTTCATAAGTTTTACATAAAATGAAGTCAACAGAGTGAAAAGAAGCAGAGCCATGTTTGACCTATATATGACAAAATTTATAGGGTTTCATGATAGAAAGACATGGTTAAGAGAAGAGAAAAGAGAGGCAGATATTGTAGAGGACTAAAAATCACTCCTAAGGCCAAGGATACTTAAAAGCATATCAAGGAGAAGCAATCTTAGGGAAAAGTAAGACTATATCATGATCAATCAAGAAGCATCAAGATTCAAAAGACATGAAATCATTTTTATCTCTTTTTTCTTTACAATTCTTTGTATTTCTTTTAATTTTATTATAAACCAAATTGGGAAAAATATTTAGATGTAATGAACTCATGAATTTATGTTTTGGATTGGTTTCGTTGGTTTAATAAAAGGTTTCTAGGTTTCTTGATATTTTTTATGTTTATATATCTTGTTGAATTAAAGAATAAGGGTTAAAGATTCAAAAATTAGATTCATACATTAAAATTAATAGACGATTTGCATGTTTAGATCATAACACGATTAACAAGGTTTAAATGTGTTATCTCAAGAGATAACTAAATGATCTTTTTAAGTCAAGTTAAAACTTATCATGGGAATTCACATAGTGAGTTAATTCATTCTTAAATATTTTGATTCGAAAGAGATTTCAATCAACCAACTTATAGATAAGGATTATATATCATAAGAGAGAATATGATTATAACTTAGGAATTACTATTGGTCCAAGTAACTATGTTTAATCATTGAATTAAGATAAATTTAAAAATAGAGAAGTTATAAGGGAATTTTACACATTTAATTAAGATAAGTTTATTGCATTGGTTGATTAAATATTATTTGATGTTTAGATTAGTTTAGTTTCTTTTCTAATTTATTGACTCATTTATTTAGATTGGATAATAGAAAGATGATTAGTACTAGTAATTATAGTCCTTATGGGATTAACTTGTACTTGTTGGTGCTACATACAATTACGTCGTACATTTATGGTTAAAATACATCAAGTTTTTTGCATTGATTTTAATGACTGTAATATTAGGAAAGCCTATTTTTATTAATCTAGTCTTTTTTCCTTTACGTATGCTTTATTTTTGGATAGTACATATATAAAAGGTTCCTAAATTTACCTACTAATATAAGCACTTGACACGACCCACCTTTTTGGGCCATGTTGGAACTAGGGAATGGGTAGGATTAATGCCACCAAAACCCGTAGTAAGCCCAACTTTCCTATATTCTACTAAAAATCTAGCATGACCTATTCATTTATCTGATAAATCCTTATACCTGCTTAATAGGTTGTAAGAAGTAAGGATCTAAATCTACAATTCTCACATACAACATCTACTTATCA
>JANIJF010217309.1:0-10186 GCA_024520955.1 Erythroxylum bequaertii | reverse complement strand
TAAGGATTCTCTGACCCGTTAAGAGAGCTTACATTTTGAGAAAACTGTAGAAAGACCTTACTTGTGTCTCGGTGAGTAGTTTCCGTGAAGACAACGGTAGATTCATGCTCGTTTGGGTTTCGAAAAGCTCGTTTGAAGTTACGGAGGCTGAAATCAGATATTTTTTGCATTTCTTCGGTTCTTGCCCTTTCATGTTCGATTCGGGATATGTAACTAAGGTACCGTTACGTATTACATGTGGTATCAAAGCGGTGATGTGATTAGGTGGTTAAAAATGAAGATTTTTTTGTTTTTCTCCATAAGGTTTTCGGAGAGCTAACTTTTATTTCTTGATTTTTTCTTGCTTTTTATTGCATGAAAGTGGTATAAATGTGTTTAGTCTTGAGAAACGGAGTTAAAACGAGTCCGGGAGCGCGAAAAATTGACTAAAAACTCACCGAAAATTGCCCTTTTCAAGTGAGGGTGCGCCTCACCTTTAGGTTCATGTATCAGTGAACAGTGCACGCACGCGTTTGCTCATCGCCACGCTTGCATCGAATGCACCAGACACGTCCTTCGCGCGTCTAACGCGTCGCGTGCTCATCACGCACGACTGATGTCAGCCATACGAAATTGCTACAGTATTTAAAAAAATCAAAAAAATTTCAGATTTTTCGTAAGGGTGCCCCGGGATATTTTGGGTCAGTTTTCGGCTCTGGAAAATTCATAAAGTGAGTTATTTCCATTTTCTAGATTTATTACATTAGTACTAAATTAAAGTTTAACTCCATAAAAGGAATTAAGGCATTATGAATTCAATTTCTAGTGAATTTTCATGCTTGGAACATCATATGAGGGAGATACTTCAAGTTTTAGTACCTCAAGTCTCATGTTCAATGTTTGGGATCGCATGGTAGTCACTCGAAAAAGGAATTAAGACATTCTAAAGCCATTTTTTAGTGAATTTTCGTGTAATGAACTTGCCATAAGGGAGATACATAAGGTTATCGTGTCTCAGGTGGTAGGTTCAGTGTCTAGTAATACACGATAGTCACTCTACTGAGATTTTTCTCAAATGAAGTTTTCAAAGAATGTCTTCAGCACGAGTATGTGATAATAAGATTGTGCATTTGAAATTTTGCATTTATTGATGTTACATTGTCATATACCATATGCCCATAAAGAATGTGAGGATAACATAAAGATGTATCCCTTGTGTTTATGGAATTTTTTAGTGCTGATGAGGATGTAGTCACTAAAGTGGCCTTTCAAGTTAGTATTTTAAATTATTTTGCTTGTATGTTGGGAGATGTCTCTGATTTTATGCTTGGTTATTTTGCCCAAAGGTGTTGGCCTTACATAACATTTTGAGATGTGCATAAAGGCATTAGATGCAGGAAAGTTGTTGCTTAAGTGACCTATTTGCCCAAAGGTGGTACTGTCATAGAAATTGAGAGTTTGTAATCTGGTCGCTTTTATGTGGAGGTCTAATTGCATATATTATGTATTCAGCACAGAGGTGTTTCATAATACGTGTGATTGGATTTTCAGTAAAGATACTACTCAATGACTTTGAGTATGGTTGTTATCCTATGTTTGTTCTGATTGAAACATTATCATTTTGAAGTCACCCGATCAACAAAATCAGTGTCACCATTAAAGCCCTGACCGGTTTTAATACGAAGAAGTGGATGAAGGATGTATTGAATGCTATGGAGATAGCTGAGGTTGATATGGTCATACAAATAGATAGGCCATTTCAACCTACATCCACGAGCTCGAGAGCTCGTAAAGCAGCTTATGAAACCTGGGATTGGTCTAACATATTATATCTGATGACCATTAAGAGATCAATACCTAACCATCTACTAAGTGGACTTCCGAACACAGACATAGCGAAGAAGTTTCTTGATAATGTCTCTTATAGGTACACAGTCTCACCTAATGTTGAGACAAGTGCCTTGATGAAAGAATTATTCTGCATGAGATATATAGGAGAAGGAGGAGTAATAGATACATATCGAGAATGGTTCATCATCACAGTAGATTGAAGATGTTGAATATTCCTCTTCCTGATGTCTTTATTGTTTACCAGAATCTGAATACACTTTTCCAGATTTTAGTAATTTAATGATGACATATTGCTCGCTGGATGAGGAATGGGATTTTAATGCTTTAATTGCCCATTGTATTGCTGAGGAGGAGAAACTCAAGTTTGTTACTCCTATAGCCCTTGAAGTAACTAAAGGGAAGACAAAGATGAAGCTCACTAAGTTTAAAGGTAGAAAGTTCAAATCTTCTCCATATGTTGACGATAGTCAATCTAGTACTGGTAAAGGTTTGCATGACATAAAGAAACTAGTAGTATGAGTTATAAAAATGAGAGATTGAGACCATCAGGTTACTCCTTGGCTTATCAATTTATGATTCTAATTTGGGATAGCCACATTAAGTACTTGGTGGCTATTTAGTGGAACATCTGATCAAGGTACTTCCACAATGCAGGGGTTCATATCCAGGGTAAAGCCAAATTAAAAGGAAGGAGGAACTAATGGTTCACAACAATGAAGAAGTGGAAGTAATATCTACAGGGGATGTATGTACTGAACCTTGTTGTAAGGTTTATTTGGGTTTTACACGACATATTTTATATGTGATATTTCGATCATTTTTGGACAAATAGGGTTAATGTTTTGTATTTAATGCTTCTATTGTACATTTTTGTGTAATGCAAAACATAATGGTAAAACTTTATTGTCATATAGTTTGTATAAAATGGTTACATAAGATGGTTATCAAAACCGCTTCCTGAATAAGATGGTTATCAAAACCGCTTCCTGAATAAAGACATTTAGATTCAAATTTTAGCTATTTGTCCTGATGATCGAAAGTCCACATAAGGTTACAATTTTAAGTTTGCAGATGGTACAATGTTGTGGAAGTGTGTCAAGTAGACACGGGTAACTTCCTCGATTATGCATTCAAAGTGCATGCAATGGGGCGGCTTCTTAGACAATTTAGTCATAAACTTGATTTCTGAGTTGTCTTTGGTTGATTCAGTGGCTAGTCTGATTTGGTTAAACTATAGTAATCTTCTTGCTGTGATGTTTAATAACAACAAAGAATATCACAAGGTCTTAGCATTTAAAAGTTCAATTATTTAGTCATAAAGGTGTTGATACGAAAAGGTAACATTAAGATTTGGAGCATTTAAAGACTGAGGAAAAGTTAGTCGATCCTTTAACTAAAAGACTTTGCCCACTTGTGGTTGTGACACAAGTATACAGTATGGGTGTTTTGACGTCCTTAGACATTGTTAGTTAGCGGATTGTTATGTTTTCTCCGTGTGTATTTGTACATTTTGATGTATTATGACAGTATGATGGTTCATCAATAGAGATAATCATCATTTGTCCTCAATAATACGTGTTATCATAGATTATCACAATACGTATAAAAGTCTTAAGATTTGTGTCGATCTTAAGCATTTAAAGGTCATTGGGCATATATACAGATTGACCTTGTGCCTATGTCATTTAGACGCATACAGTTTTAGTATGAATATCCATTAATTTGATATGTCATTTAGACGCATACAATTCTAGTATGAATATCCATTAATTTGACATGACATAGGGGGGATAAAAGTTTTTAATCCCATAAGGGTTCTCTAATGCAGTTTAGCATTAGTTGGAGAACATAAAGGTTTTCTCTAATGCTGTTTAGCATTTGGTGAGAGAAAATAGGATTTCTCGAATGCAGTTTAACATAAAGTTTGAGAAATCGAAACCTACAAATAAAGATGATATAGTTTAGATCATAAAGATATCATCCTAGTTTGCTATACTCCATTTTCCCATTCATGTTAGTGAGGTATTAGATATTCATGATTGTATTGGACCTGTGTCGCACATGACACATGCATTTGATACTTTTCGATATTGAAAGCCTTACAGGACGGAATGATGGACTTTCGTTATCTTTGGATCAAATGTTTTGTTTTTAAAATTTAGTCGACTAATATAATAGCGTAGCTTAACCGAGTTTTAAAACTGTTTTTAAACTAGAGTCAAAATAACAATTAATGCTTGTTTGAAGGGGAGATTGTTAGACAATTTCAATAATTTATCAACAAAACAACAATAACATAATAAGATTGTGTGACATATAAATGTTGTATTCTTTTAGAGTGAGATGAAGTAACATATTAAACTTTTAAATGTTATAATCTTTTATTAAAATATCTTGATGTTTTCAAAAGTAAATATAATTAGAGATTAATAATCTTAATTGACAACGAGAAAACTGTAAATACACTAAAAATGAAATGAATTAGCCAAGTTCTTTTGCACTAATTAAGTGGCAATTAGTAAATATAGATTGTCATTAATATTATAAATAGTAAAAAAGTTATGTGAAGAGAAATTAGTAGATAGTGTTTGTTATTAATTATAAAAATAAAAATATTATTTTATAAAATAATGTTTATTTAATAATAAGTTCAGTATGGCTTAATTTTATAGATCCAGAATGTGAAAGTCACTTCCCATCACAACCTAACTAGTTTGCAATGAGGTTAATAAAGTGCTCAAGCATGTATCTACAGTTTACGTATCTAAGATTTTACAAAAATTAAAGGAGTGACCTCTAAATTCTTAAGAAATAACCGAAAGAGAAGGCAAGGGAGAATAGCAGAGTAACTTGGCTCTCTATCCCGGCACCAACTATTAGAACAGCAGAACAGCGGCTGAATCGCGACCCTTGAAGGCTCTCAGCGAGCAATGTCTTCAATTAAACTACACTAGTGTAAAATCTACATAATGGATCTGTGAATTTATACTGTGGCGAGAAGTCGCCATTTTCATTTACAATTTTTATTTTCAAAATTATTGTATAACCTCGTGATATTTAATTAAAGGTATCATAAACCTGTTACCATTTCTTATTTTTTAAGAAAAATAATTACTTATTTTAGATGAATTTCTTTATTTAATTACATTAATATGAATTATTTAGGTAATCTACCAATAACTTGGTTCCGTGTAACTTTTAAGGTCAAAATCTTTACTTCTTGCTTGCACAGCAATATGAATTATTTAATTACATTAATAAGAATTATTTAGGTCAAAAATAATTTCGGTGATCTACCAATAACTTGGTTCGATGTAACTTTTAAGGTCAAAATCTTGACTTCTTGCTTGCACAACCTCAAGGCAATATGAATTATTTAATTACATTAATATGAATTATTTAGGTCAAAAATAATGTCGGTGATCTACCCATAACTTGGTTCGATGTAACTTTTGTTAGTTTAGATAATGAATATTTCAAATGTTGTTTGTTGTAGAACTAGTAAATAGCTCAGCTGTTAGATATTTCCCGAAATTATAGGGGAACTTAGTTGCAATTGTGTATATTTAAACTGTAAATGACTGACTAATGAAATTATCTGAGAATCAACATTTCTCGATACACACTGTTTCTCTTAGATTAGCATGGTATCAGAGCCTATTGATCTTTGATATCGAATATGACTATTCCTCAAGATACTTCTGATAGGACTGATAGAACTCTCTTCAATGGAGATTCGTCCAATTCATCTGTCTCATCCACCTCTGTTCATGTGCATGAGATTAATGCTACCCTTACCCCTGAAAAACTTGATGGATCAAATTATTCTGAATGGTCCATCATTGTGCAAACAAACCTCAGAGGACGAATGAAATGGGGCATTGTTTCTGGGTCTAAACCCGCCCCTGCTGATCGTCTTTCTAAGGAGTATGAAGCCTGGGAAAGTGAAAACTGTCTCGTGAAAATTATGCTTCTGAATTCCATGACTAAACAAGTCAAAGGAATGTTTATGAGGCTTGCCACCGCCAAAACAGTTTGGGATGCTGTTGAAGCCACTTACTCAGTACATGAGGATTCGTCCAGGGCCTACAAATTGCACTGTGAAGTGATGAATCTGTCTCAGAACGGTGGAACTGTGGTGGATTACTACAGCAAGCTGCTGCGTTTCTGGCAGGAATTAGATGCCATTGAAGGATGTCAATTGCTACATGCAGATGATATTGCTATATATAATAACTCACTGAATACTCAACGTGTATACAAGTTTCTTGCAGGACTTGACTCGCAGTTAGACAGTGTTCGTGGAAGGATTCTGTCGACCAAACCTTTGCCAACTCTCCAGAGTGCTCATGCCACTGTCTGTGCTGAAGCCAATAGACAAGAAGCTATGCTGAATTCTAACAAGGAGCCTCTGGAAGCTGTTGCACTTGCTGCAAGAAGATTTAACCGGAAGGATAAGGGGACTCGTCATTGCACTCACTGCAATGGTGACAATCACACTGTAGACAAGTGTTTCAAGCTTCATGGATTTCCAGAATGGCATCCCAAGGGGAAGGCAAAAGCAGACGTTGGCACTGCAACTGAAGGAAACAAAATAATGACTGCCCTAGCTACTATATCAGGTACATCTAAGTCTAAAAATTCTTCTCCTACTACTAGTGGTAGAGACTGGATTGTTGATACCGGAGCATCTGATCATATGGCCTGTGATGATACAGAATTCACTAATCTTGACCCCCCTGATATTAAAACTTCCATAGTTACTGCAGATGGTGACTCTTCTAACGTTGAGGGAGTTGGTAACATCAAACTATCTCCCTCGTTATCTCTTGATCATGTTCTGTTTGTCCCTAACCTTCACTGTAATCTGCTCTCCATTAGCCAGTTAACTGATGCCTACGATTGTACTGCATTATTTAATTCTAGGGGATGTAAATTTCAGGACAACAAGACTTTGGAGATGATTGGCAGTGGTAGGAAGAGGAACGGGTTGTACTACTTAGATTCACTTGTTGGTCATCCCAAGGAAGCTGCTGTCTGTCTTGCTGAGAGTAATAAACTGGATCAGAATGTGGTCTCAGTGTGGTTATGGCATAAGCGTTTAGGACATCCCTCATTTCATTATCTCAAACGTTTGTTTCCATCTTTGTTTAATGGAGTTAATTTAAATGAACTGTTTTGTGAAACTTGTGTCTTATCAAAGAATAAGAGAACTGCGTTCCCTTTGTCCAATTCAGTTTCAAAATTGCCCTTTGATCTAGTTCATATGGATATCTGGGGACCAGCTCCATCTGGTTCTTATAATGGAATGCGGTATTTTTTAACTTTGATTGATGATTGCACTAGGACTACTTGGGTTTATCTATTAAAATTGAAAAGTGATGCATGTGCGGTTATTCAAAAATTTGTCACTTTGATACATACTCAGTTTCAGATGAGTGTTAAAACATTCAGATCTGATAATGGGGGCGAGTTCATCTCTAATAATCTGCGAAATTTTTTCAGTGAGAAAGGAATACAGCACCAGACAACATGTCCTTATTCACCACAACAAAATGGTGTTGCTGAGAGAAGGAATCAAATTATTCTTAACATTGCGAGGTCGTTATTAATCGAAAGTTGTGTTCCTAAACTTTTTTGGCCAGAAGCTGTTCTTACTGCTGTGTATTTGTTGAATCGAACTCCCTCAAAGTTTCTAGATTTTGAAACTCCAATGAAGTGTCTTGCTAAATTTCACAACTTATCCTCTTTTGTGAACTTACCTCCTAAGGTCTTTGGTAGCAGTGTTTTTATTCACCTGCAGTCTCACCAACGGACCAAGTTAGAACCCAGGGGTCTGAAATGCGTGTTTATGGGATATGGTGTTTCACAAAAAGGGTATAAAGTGTATCACCCTGAGTCAAAAAAAATTTTTGTAACCAGGGATGTTGTGTTTAATGAAAAAGACATGTTCTATAAAACTGATCATTCGATTCAGGAGGGGACTAGGAATGTAGAATCATTAGAATCATCAGGATCAGTTTCTGCAGGTGGTGGTCTTATTACTTCAGGTAATGAAAATTTAGAACAGGTTACTAGTAGTAATAATGATAGTGGAAATGAACCTGAGTCTACTAGTAATCAGTCTGGGAATTTTTCACACACGATTGTGCCTCAAACCACTGAGAACATTAATGGTTCTAGTGAGCTACAGGATACAGGAGAGACAGTACGCCTTGAGTCAGGATCTTCCTAGTACATTTTGTTCTCCAACTACTGCTCCAGAATCTCTTAATGAGGTACGTCCAGAGGTTTACAATCTCAATGAATTTCCTAATGCAGTATCTGATGATATATTACCTGATAACACTCAATTCACAATGTGTGCACCCTCTGCTGATAGTATTGAGCCTGAACCTGAACACAGTAATGTTGGGCCTGAACCTGAGAACAGTGATATTATCGTTCCTATTAATTCTGCACCTACTGTGAGTCCTCCTGAGCCTGACATTGAATCTGTGAATCCTCCTGAGCCTGACATTGAACCTTATCAATTGCCTCCTCGGATTAATAGAGGTAAACCGCCTACAAGGTATGAACCTGATTTCACATCAAAAGCCAAGTATCCCATTGTGAACTATGTAAACACTCATAGGCTGTCTGCATCTTATGCTCTGTTTGTGTCAAACATTTCCTCTGTCTCTATTCCTAATGGTTGGCAGGAAGCGTTGGAAGACTCTAGGTGGATCGAGGCTATGGAAATTGAATTGAATGCACTGGAAAAAAATGAAACGTGGGAAATTGTAGACTTACCTGGGGTAAAACTGCAGTAGGATGCCGATGGGTTTATGTGATTAAACATAATGCGGATGGAAGTATTGAGAGGTTTAAAGCTCGGCTGGTAGCTAAAGGTTATACACAGACGTATGGCATTGATTACCAAGAGACGTTTGCACCAGTTGCAAAGATAAGTACTGTCCGGATAATGTTGTCACTGGCAGTGTCTTATGATTGGCCTTTACTCCAATTTGATGTTAAAAATGCATTTCTTCATGGTGAACTCACTGAGGAAGTCTATATGGAATTGCCTCCAGGTGTTAAACGTTTTGCAGGTTCTAATAAAGTATGTAGATTGAAAAAGGCTCTTTATGGTCTTAAACAGTCTCCTCGGGCCTGGTTTGGTAGGTTCACATGTTCGATGAAGAAATTTGGTTATAATCAGTGCAATGGAGATCATACGCTGTTCTATAAACGTTGTGGGGAACTTATCACTTTGTTGATCATCTATGTAGATGATATGATCTTGACTGGCAGTGATACTTGTGAAATTAATGATCTGCAGTCAAAGTTGGCCTTAGAGTTCGAAATGAAGAAGTTAGGTGATCTTAAGTATTTTTTGGGTATTGAGGTTGCAAGATCAAAGCATGGGATATTTTTATCTCAAAGAAAGTATGTTTTGGATTTGCTCAAAGATTGCGGAATGCTTGATTGTTGCCCTGTAGATACTCCAGTGGAACAAGGTAAGAAGTTGTCGTTGAGTCTTGATGAAGAAATTGTAGATCGTGCTGAATATCAACGCTTAGTTGGAAGACTGATTTATCTTTCTCATACAAGACCTGACATTACTTATGCTGTAAGTGTAGTAAGTCAGTACATGCATAATCCTAGGATCTCACACAAAATAGCAGTTGAACGAATACTGAGATACTTGAAGTCCTGTCCAGGAAAAGGTGTCTTGTACTCTAAGCGAGATTCATTGAAAATTCAAGCCTATACTGATGCTGATTGGGCAGGGTGTATTGATGACAGGAGATCTACTTCAGGCTACTTTGTCTTTGTGGGAGGAAATTTAGTGAGCTGGAGGAGTAAAAAGCAGAATGTCGTGTCTAGGTCCAGTGCAGAAGCTGAGTTCCGTGGAATGGCACTAGGGATTTGTGAAGTATTATGGACATATAACATGCTTAGTGAGATTGGCGTAAGTGTTGAAGGACCTGTGGCTTTGTTTTGCGATAATCAGTCAACGATTGAGATAGCAAATAACCCTGTCCAGCACGATCGAACGAAGCACGTTGAAATCGACAGGTTTTTTATCAAAGAGAAGTTGGACGCAAAAATAATAAGCCTTCCATTTGTAAGGTCAGACAAGCAACTAGCTGATATATTGACAAAAGGTGTCTGTAGGAAGACGTTTGATGAAGTAATTGCCAAGCTTGGAATGGCTGATATCTATGCCCAAGCTTGAGGAGGGGTGTTAGTTTAGATAATGAATATTTCAAATGTTGTTTGTTGTAGAACTAGTCAATAGCTCAGCTGTTAGATATTTCCCGAAATTATAGGGGAACTTAGTTGCAATTGTGTATATTTAAACTGTAAATGA
>JANIJF010217195.1:0-10204 GCA_024520955.1 Erythroxylum bequaertii | reverse complement strand
AACGGGGGAAAGAGATCTTGGGAAAAGTGTTTTTCCTAGGGATCGGGAAACTCCTTGAATCCATGTTTCCGCGCTAGAAGGAGAAGAAATTGAACCGCCCTAGTATATATACTCACTTCGTTCGTATGGCGTAGCGATTTGCTTTTTAGGGAGCATAAACTTCTGCAGGTATTGGTTTTTACCTTATCTTAGGGTGCAGGGGAAAGATTCTTTGTATCCCCGGGAGCAGGAGCAACTACAATTGCTTTAGCGGGCGAAGGAGCGAAATGAATGTACGCAGGGCCCCAATGAGCCTAAGACTCATACTCTTATTCCCTTTTCGGAGCCGAAACAACTGCTTGAATGAGAGCAGTTACATACCTCCTGTGCCCCTTCCCAATGGGAGAAAATGCGGTCTCTGGAAGCAGAAATTCAACTTTCTAACACCGATGCGGAATCTCCCGCAAACTCCCATCAACATGGCTTAAAAGGCCTTTTTGTGGCCGATGCTCCGATGTAATGGGCCAGGGGCCAAGGTCACTTTGAGGCTATTCCAGCCCAGAATCTCGGAATGAAGGGGCTTTATCTGGCCTCAGGCCAAGCATTAAGAAAGAAGGAAGATTCCCGGTCTCAGTTAAAAGAATCTCACGATTCAAAGTCTTCTTTTGCTCTACCTTATTGGTAGCCTATTAGTGCTTTAGAAGCAATAAGATCTCTGTCTCTATCTCAATCCGCCCTTAAAAGGGAAAAGCCTCTCTCTTCGGCTAAGTCTAGAAAAGTTCCGCCAAACGCAGGTTTTTCTAGCTTAAAGATCGACCTCTGAAAGAAGATTTTAGAGTTCGAGAATAGGATTTCCTATTGCCAAGTGGGGTGATTGAAACTACCTCGTATGTATGAAGAAAGCAATGAAAGCAGCCCCGGAGGAAGCTGCAGAATAGATCTAAACCAATCAGAGGTCCTTGGCCCATCAGGGATCGGGACACCAGTGTAATTGGTTGTAGTAGGTGATGAAGTCCTTCTATAATTTAATAAGGAAGTCCGAGTGTTTATGAGTAAGGGCCCGCAGGATGCCCTCTAGCCGGGCTAAGGTTCGGCGCTTGTTATGAAAGATGTTACCGAAAACTGCCTTATTCCAATCCTTAACCGCTACTGTTAAAGCTGAGGTTGCAGAAGTTATGGAATGGCCACTTTTTTCGCTTGAAGATATTTTTGAACTGATCATGGTTTAGCCAAGCAGCTTGATAGCGAAAGGGTCTATCTGACGGCAATTAGAAATGTAATCAGCAGAGTCAATGAGAATCGGACTATGATCCGAATGTGTTCTAGGCAGAACCACAAGACGAGCTTCAGGGAATTTTAGTTTCCACTCGGCATTCGAAACTACCCTATCCAGCCTCTCTCGTTTGATGTTTAAGCCATGACCAGACGGGCTACTTTACTTATAACAAAAGAAAATTGCCCGCTCTTCTTGGGCTCGCCTTCTCTTTCATTCTCTTCTCTCGGCTACCGGAATAGGATCTTAGGCTTTCTACTTAGATGCTTGAAGCACTTGCGCGTGGGCAGAATAACTGCCAGAGTTCCTTCCCAGTCCTCTTTTACTGGCGAGCCAACTTCCTATTGTAATGAGAAAGGGCTAAAGCCCCACTCCCTGACAAGGGCATTCTACAATGAAGAGCTAACAAATCCAACTCTAAACCAAAGCATCCTGAAAAAAAAGCATTGAGAGTGGAAAAAAAAGATCATTCCCGATCTCCGCTATAAGAAGATAACGAGAAGAACAATTGATAGGGAATCGCCCTAAACTCAGGTTTGGAAGCTGAAAGAGAGATATCTGGGATAACATATACTAATCTTCTACAGCTCTTATGCTAAACCTTTCTTCGGGCTTGGACTAGCCTTTTTTCTAGCGAATTCTATCCCGCTCTCAAGAGATGCAGGCTATGAAGCTATTGGAAAAGAGGTTCTTTATACATCTTTAACAGGACTTTCAAAACCCCCAATGGGTGATTACCAAATAATAATAAGGACACTAAACTGAAGTTTGACAGCTTAAAGATTTACTGAAGGGACAAGATTTTGAAAAGCGAGCTGGAGTCGACATCTCTGGAGTGACTTTTAAGTAAGGTTTTGCCTGGAACAAATCTAACTCTAAACCAAGACGATCTCTTTCTTCCTTTGCGATTGAGCTCTTTCCCTTCTTCGAAGGCTATTTCATAGGTAGAATTTCTTGGGTCAATGTGGTTTAAAATACATCGATTTCAGCTCTTTCTTCACCCCAGTGCTTTCTTCCCTTATAGGGAGCCTATTAGTGGGTTTTCTAGCTTAAAGATCGACCTCTGAAATCAAGTTCTTATACCAGCTCTTATCGAAGATAGCCCGGAATCTCTCTGAATGCTAAGGGCTTTGCCTGAGCTGAGCCTTTGACATGGAAGAAATCCAACTCAAAAACCAAAGCATCCTGGCCGTAAGCCAACCGACCAAGCATTGAGATAAGAATATATCAAGTAGTGGTTCTGAGCGTCTCGCTAATGAACAAAGTAACGAGACTTCTTTGAATGGGCGTGCTGAACGAAAACATCGCCACATCATGGAAACTCTTCGTGCCTTACTCAACCTTAGGTGCGTTCGGTCTTCCATTCATCCGGAGCCCTACCTAATGGGATGGGTAAAGAAGCCAAAGGCTAAGAAGAAACGGACTACCCGCCCAAATATAGTTGAGTGGTAAGGTAACTAGAGTGCAATATCCGATTTGGCAGCATACCCGATTTCATGCTTTGTAGACATTGAATGCTTATCCGGCATTGAATGATGAAATAGCATAAGAGAAGAAAAGGAGTAGGAATGACTAGGTTCTAGCACTTATTTCTTCCCAAATCAAAGCTACTTTCTATATGCTTATCACATGAAATTCGAAAGAAGAAGAGAAAGGGGAAGCCGAAGGCTGGGTAAGAAGGAAAGGGAAAAGCAAATAGCTCGCCCGGGAGCCTGTCTTTTGGTTAAGTAAAAGATAAGAGCTAACTTGATGTAAGAGGTCGAGCGACTATATCATGGGAATATTCCCACTATTTCTTCTTACCTTCTCGCTACCCTAAACTCTGGTTTAGAAGCTTTTTCTCGATCTCTGGAAAAAGTGCTCGATCAGATATAGATCCAAAGAGTTCAGGAAAGGTGGAAACATAGATTGGAAAGAAAGATTTCCCCAAGTCTGTAAACAAACTCGCGCGAGAACGCCTTTTTCGGTCGTTGTTGACTCAGAAGGGAGGGGTACCAAACGTGGATTTTAGCTAGAAGAATTGAGCGTCGACAGCTATAAGCTATGAGTTGTGAATCAGGGGCAGGGGAAAGGCTTGAAATCAGGGAATCAGGGAACAACGCTTAACTCTCCCCAAAGGGCTTTTGCGCGAGGAGATTCGACACCCTACTTAGACTCAGAAAAGGAGGAGTGGAATGCCGAATTCGGTACCCATTTTCATTAGTGGAGGGGGGTACAACTAGGGTTTTCAATATCCGAAATGCCAGTTTCTCACCCCGATGATACTGATCCCACGCGGGTAGCCCAACATGCCTTGTAGACGGAGATTTTGGCCAATGCGAGGACGTCAGACCAGCGGGGGTACCCCCATTTCCATGGAATCAATGCCCCGATCCCCCTTCTTGACTTACGGCTCGCACAACTCTCTTTGGGTTCCAAACCTCGTCCGTCTCTAAACCCTATTACCCCACCTCCGATACTGACAGCCCGAGGGCGCTAGCTTTGTGTTGGGTTGGGAATTCCTATTGGTTCTCTTTTAGCTTTTAGAGAACCGATGGAAACTCCCTTTGAGCTGTGGGGCGTGTGCCAAACGATTACCTCCTTAATACGCTTGGGCCATAGGCCAGGTTGCTTTCTCGGATCGAAGTCGGGATTAGCGCTGTGGGAAAGATGACTCTCTATTAGCGATTAGCGCTGCGGGAAAGATGAAACTCTTTCCCAAGTCAAAGTACTAGGGGACATCAACCTGCCTTAGATGGTCCTTATTCGCTTTATTAGATAAGGGCTGCGAAACTAGAAGACCGAAAAAGTACTATCAATCATTACTCCACCGAAGCCCTAAGCTGCTCCCAAACCAGAAGCTTCTAGCACGAGTGCACTCTAGGAGACAATGATCAAGAGACTCAGTAGCTGCATCACACTGACCACAGGTTGAGTCCACAGCTACTCCGCGCCTCAGAAGGTTAGCCCTAGTTGGTAGGCTATTTTTCAAAGCTCTCCAAACGAAGTGCTTGACTTTTGGAGGAATAGATAAGGACCAAACACCACGCCAATGAATGTTGTCACACTCCTCATGAGAAGAACCTCCTGATGAGTTGGGATCCGATTGGTTCATAAGTCAGTGGTATGCACTCCGGACTGTATACGAACCATTACGTGAGAACTTCCACACCAATCTGTCAGGCGGCTTCCTTGGACTAAGGTAGATTTGCTTCACTTGTGATGCTTCAAAGGGAAGAAGAATCTGGTCAATAAGAGCAACATTCCTGCCATAGCCATCCGGATTCATTAAGCTGCTCACAGTCGCTTTCGAGTCCAGGATCTTCGGAGGAGACCATACCCGAAAGAAAGCCATTTTGATTGGGAAGCCATCCATCCCTCCATATCAGAACCGAGTTACCGTTCCCTATGCGCCAAAAGAGACCTTTTTGAAGAACCTCTCGTGCCTTACAGATGCTCCTCCAGGTATAGCTAGGGTTGTGTCCAATGGGTGCCTGCAAAAAGATGTTCTAGGGTAAGACCTCGCTTTGAGAACTCGTGCTAGCAAAGAATCTTCGTTAGTCACTAAGCGCCAGCATTGCGAGATAGAAATTCTTCTGCTTATTTCACAAAAACTGGCATCTAGCTCAACGGTATCTAAAAAAGAAAAGAGCTGGTACTATCCTCTTTTCTCTTGGGCTTTTGCCTTTGACCAGGAGGGAATGGAATCCAACTCTAAACCAAAGCAAACTGGATATGTGCTAATAACTCATTCTAGGGTTGACCTATCTAATCAATACACCGTTAAGAGTCTAACACTATCTGATAATGAGTCTGATAGAGTAGATTCAGGACAGAGTGGAAACACAGCCCTTATAGAGAAGGGCTGAAACACCGACCCTAAGAGTGCCGGGGAGGATAAGCAAGCAAAGCGATAAAGGAACAAGCGAAGCGATTAATGCAATAAGCAACCTCTTTTCCGAAGCAAAGGTGCTAGTAGCCTACAAGCGAAAGGCACTCAGTGTGCTTATGCTATATATAGTCTAAAGTGAGCGTAGCGAACGAGAAAGGTAAACTAGGCTGTTAGCATGACGTTAGGAATGCCCAGTAGGAGAAAGAGTAGCAGCAGGAGCAGCGGATTCGCCTAAGAAAAAAGGGAGCAATCGCCAAACCTTTGATTCCCCGGGGTCTTCTCCTTGCCCGGGGTATTCTCCTTGATTGCGGGAGCTACTGTTTGTGGTTTCGGGCAAATCAACCTCCGCTACTGTATGTGAGAGAGAGTGGGGAACAAAGGGTAGTTCTTCTTCCAATCCTGTTCGACTTCATACTCTAATTCCCTATTCTCTTTCTTGGGGTCTAGTTTTCAACTTCGCCTCAAAGCGGGGAGTGCCCATTTGCTAGTCCAATTCTTTAGCGGGAAGTCCCAAGAGAAAGAGAGATGGAATTCTTTATCCTATACTATTTACTCTTATTCTTTCACTCTTCTTCTTTATCCTCTACTTTATCCTCTACTATTCTTCTTTTTTTCTTTTCTTTTATTCTATAGTGAGCACCCTCTTCCCACAGGAGCCGGAGTGAATTGATGTAGAGAATCATTTGGTTCCAAGAATCAATCGGAGATTTCATTTCCCTCTCTTCATTGGGCTGACGCCCGGTGCCAGGATGTGGGATGCAGTAGTCCAAAGAGGACTCAGAGAAATCCTGTCCCAGAGGTCGATCAAAGGCTGTAAAACTTCAGTTTAAGGTCCAACGAAGGTCATTGACTACGGTAGTTGATGTATGAATTCCGCCCTTGACCGCTGAGAAGCTACTACTATTGCTGCTGGTCTAGGAAAAGATTTACGATTTGGTCCTTCTTCATGACTCGACGACTTCGGCTACTCAACCTGATTGCCTTTCTTGCCATGCCTGGCCGGAGCCGGGATTCTTTCAGAATTTCCTCCTTCTTTTTGGTGTTATCTATCGCTTCATTACAATTACCACTCTAGGCTTTACCCCCATTTTCACCAATTGGATAATAAAAAAACTTAGACCTCTTCTTTCATAGGTTAGGCTTTGAGAGTAGCTTTACCACTGGCATATTCGCTTCACTTCTATCTATCATTTTTTTCGGATGTGCAACAGCCCAAAATAATCCTTTTGCCTATGCAATGAATGCGGAACCCGTGAGTTTGGATCTAAATCATGACCCCCCGATCGTCTATGAACAAATTATCGAAATTAATGATAAAATTTTCAACATTTATCTGGAGCGAAGCGAGATGACTACTATCATAAATCGCCTTCCAAAGGAGGAACTCAAAAGTATAATAGGCGAAGATTCGATTCGCCATCCACTAAACGAGTTTACCGCACAGCAGCAAGCCCATTTAAGGAACCTGGCTACTAACCATTTCGAAATCAAAAATGAAATCATCGCGGAGATGAAATCTCTTTACCCAGATCAAGAATGGGACTTTGTGAAACTCCTTAGGGAAAAATTCTTTGAAACGCGATCGAGAGTATTCCCTGAAAGAGCTCTCTAAAATGCTTGCCGATTTGAAATCAAAAGGAAAGAATGCTTCGCGTGCCAAAACATTTCTTTCTCGATGAGACGAAAAGAACTAACTTGGGGAGTTAGCCCTTTCAGTTGCTCCTCCGTGGGCGAATACTTTTTCTATTCTACGATCGGTTATTAAAAGAGATTGTTTTTATAAATAATGAATGTTAGCTGATCTGGTAATAACTTTAATCTTTAGGCAAGTCTTTAACTTGGGTACTTTATTTCGCTATGAAAAGCAAAGAAAGAAGAGGGATAGGCTAACCATCGCTCTTACTCTCCTTAAGTAAGAAAATCTCCTGGTGAGAACTGAAATCCTGTTGAAGCAAATGCCTGTGCTCCTCTTTCTTTCGAGTTCACCTCTAAGAACTGAGGTTAGGGCTTTCTTTAACTCTTTGATTAAAGGAGGGCAGCGATGAAAGTTATCTGGGCTTCCTCTAGTCTTAGAAAAACGAAATGTAAAACTATGGCACAGCTACCAGCCAAATCAAATTGAGAAATGATGAGAGAAATTCATCCTTCGTTCTATCTTTTTCCCCGGGATATAAATCAATCTCTCCTCCGGCCTACCTTGCCTATCCTTGCTCTGGAAAGCCTTACTCAAAGGCCTGATCCTTGTAATCCAAATAGAAATGAATAATAGAAATGAATAGGCTAATATTATATATTTGATATTTGTATGCGAAATCAGGTAAAAAGTCCCCTTTGATAGCAGGTATGGTTTAGGGAAACTTACACGAATCAAGGATTTTTCTTATCGATACTCGTACATAGAAAAATTCTTGTAGTGAAGTAGGAGTTTACGAGGCTTCCGAGCTCTGTCTTTCAAACTCAAAATAAAATATCATAAGAGAAGAAAGCACTTAGTCTAGTTCTCTTCTCTCTTCATTTAGTAAGCTAGTCGATTTAGAAAGCGACAGGCCCATAGAGCTTAGCCATGTGTAGACCGAAATGGTCTCGCGAAGCCGGTAACCTTAGATCGCCTACAATCCTATCTTACTTTTGAAGAAAAGAAAGGTGAAGATTCGAGAAAACGTCCGTTCACGTCAGGCAATGTTTCGTTTCGAGATTGGCTTCAGCCTTATGCTTAACACAGGGGAAAAGTAGACGCTCTGTTTACAGAGGTCGATCATTCTTATCTAATAGAAAGGCTAATTCGCAATAGACGGGTTGGCAAGACGGAAATGGGGTTGTGGAAGAATTTGGGTTCGAATCCCATACCCCTAGATGTGGTGAAAAAGACCGATTCAACGAGAGGTGCCTTATGTCAGTTTTTAGGTTTAAAACTTGTCGTCTACTTTCAGGAAATGTTCGGAACAGAGAACTTACAATAATACAACGCCGCATTCTCCGAAGATTGAGGAACAAGAAGAGATCCATTAAGAGAAAGATTTCTCCGAGAGAAAATCGTAACAGTTACATCATTTCACAAACTACACGAAAGTTGTCCCTTTTTCATGCGGACTTGCTCACTATCCTGATATCTATTCTGATTTCTCTCATTTTAATCTGGTTTGGCATTCCCGTCATTTCCTTTTGTGCCGACGGGGATGAATCAGGTCCATCTCTAACGGGAAGCACTGAGCAACCGCCTTCAGGCGCATCGACCTCAAAGGGTACGTGGTGGAAAAAGTTGATTACTTGTTTCACCCCCCAAACAGAAGAGGGGGGACATTCTCTTTCACCTCCGGAACCAATTCCAAACTGGGTGGAAGAGGTGGATAATCCCATCGAAGATCCTTCCGATTCCATTAATAATGGAATTTGCGTGAATGATATACGGTTTTTGATGTTATGTTTGAATCTTGGATTTTTGATTTGTTGTGTGTTGTTGAGCTGAAAAGGGAGTTGTCACAACCAACATATTCTGTCATTTCATTTTCAACGAAAATCAAGTGTTTACAATATCTCAAACTTCGGCAAACTCAAGTATCAAGCTACTACATATATCATAATCTTTTCATCAATACACATAAACAAAATCAAAGGTAGATATCCTTTATCAAAAGCAAGCATAAATTTAAAATGGGCCTTCCTCACGATATTCACTCATGTCACTCACGTGTATAAGGTTTGTGTTTCACTCAAAGCTTCCTCTAAGAAATTACACTATCATAGGCTTGCAAATTCACTTATTTTCCACTACATAGACTACATGCGATCATGGATCAAAAGAGCTTTTACTAAGGGTTGTAATGGGGCTTAGGTTAAGGTAGGTAAAAAAGGTAAAGGCTACTAACAAGCATTCATAAAGTACTAAGAAATGTAGGACAATCAAAAGAAATTCTAAAATGTGCAAATAGAAACACGTGATTACAACTATTCATCACTCTCCAATGCATTGTTTGATCTTTTTCTTTTTCTTTTTCTTTTTTATTTTTCTTGCTTTTTTTTTGTTTTGTTATTTTGTTTTTTTATAACACTAAACATAAAAGAAGGTAGTAGTAGCACAAATCAACAACAACTGAGTAGGTGTACCTCTAAAACATCTCATAATAGCATGCAAAACAAAAGTTCCTAAGTCAAGGACATCAAATAGTTAGTACTTCATTCAACTTGTGAAAGTATTAGGTTAAAAGATTTCAGGCTTCACTGCAATGTTATTAATACAAAAACAAACACGGTCAAAGGCTCAAAGGGGGTAACAAGGGAAAAATGACTTGGTGGGTTATTTAAGCTAAAGGTTAAAAACAAAGAAGGCCTTCATCATGTCCATAAAGCATGTAGCTAGTAGTATCAAACCGGTTCAGAATAAGTTCTGAAGGTAATCCACATAGGGAAGCATCACATACAACAAAGAAAATAAATAATTATGAGATGCAGTCATATGGCTCAATACCTCACATATGTTTAAATGAAAATCTATCAAAACTTCATACATTGCCTCATCACTTAGTATCAGTTGTTGACTAAGTTTATGCAATTTACTACTTTAATCAATCCATATGGTTCACTATCCTCTTAAGCTGCCTAATCCAAATCCATGCATACAACTTAATTCTCCATCCAACTACTTTGACAAAATTGTATGGTCAAACTCATCACAAATGGGACCTAAGTTAGCTACCAAAAGAGAATATGAGATAATTAATACCGTCTAACCTAATGACTCACAATAGCAAGAATATCCCGATAACGGCGCCAAAAACTTGTTGCTGTCTAAACAGAACAATATAAATTAAATTCTATCTAGACCAATTAGAGGCAAGTGCACCTCGTCGACAAGTAATATAAATGGTAAGAACCGGATATCATACCCAAGGGAATTTCAACACGCAAGACAATTAAATTAAACGATGAAAAATTACTCGGACGATCAAGAATTTATTGATTTGAAAATAAAATAAAATAAAGTAAGCAAATCAAGGAAATATGAAAAATGCAAGGTATGAATTAAAAAGACTAGATTTAATCAAATGAAAAAAATTGGTTAAGGTATCAGATTTCAATTGGAT
>JANIJF010217106.1:0-10219 GCA_024520955.1 Erythroxylum bequaertii | reverse complement strand
GATACAAGTGTAAAAGAAAATTCCGCCCATGCTTAAAACGATAAAAGGAAATTGGTATTTACCTTGTCTGTCTACGATTTCTTGTGACAATTTACCCACACGATGGGACTACAAGTCCTGCAAACACGATACCATTCAACATCTCTTCATTGGTTGTTTTGAATACAGCTTCCATTAAACTCATTGGAGCCAATTTTCTAGCTTGGCGAGTGCAGATGATGGCGCTCCTCATTGGCTACAGTTTACAAGGATACACGAATGGATCCTTCCTATGCCCTCCAGTTACTGATCCTGGCTATACCCATTGGATTCAATGGGATCAACTTCTGATTGTTGTTATTATCTCATCTATCGCAGAAAACATTGTGACCTTGCTTAGTTCGGTTAGTTCGTCTAAACAGGCATGGGAGGTGCTGTGCAAAACTTATGCAAGTAGATCTCGCTCCATAATATTTTCACTGAAAGAACGACTCACTTTTCTTAAGAAAAGCGAGCAAATAGTGGTCGTTTTTTTAAGGAAAATTAAAAGTATTACTGATGAATTAGCTAATGGCATTGGTTTTGAATTTAAGGAGATCACAGCGGCCATATGGGCACGAGACTCTTCAATCTCGTTTGAAGAACTTCATGAGAAGCTCCTTGATCGTGAGACTTACTTGACACAAATCGTCTAAACATCGACGTAAATCTGAAGTGTTATCCATTTTAACATGCTTTAAATCTCTTGCTGAAAACTTCTTTAACACTACAATCACATCTGTATATAGTGACAATGGAGGTGAATATGTTGCACTTAAAAAAAAAATAGATCATTATGGGATCACACATTTTACTACCCCTCCTTATACACCTTAGTTAAATGAAACAGCTGAACGACATCATCGACATATTGTCGAAACTGGACGAGCCTTCTTCATCAATCCAAACTACCACCCACCTTCTGGACTCATGCTTTTCAAACAGTTGTATATCTCATCAATAGATTACCTACGCCAATTCTCCAAATGCACTCTCCATATGAGGTTTTACACAAATCCCCACCCAATTATCATCACCTCCATTCATTTGGTTGCTTATGTTTTCCTTGGCTTAGGCCTTACACCTATAACAAATTACAAAATCGTTCTACACCTTGCATATTTATCGGTTATTCAAATTCAAATATGCCTATCTTTTTCATGACCCTATCACTCACAAAACAAACATATCTAGATATGTTACTTTTTATGATAATTCTTTTCCTTTTGACCATCTTTGTAGCTCCCCTAATGTTCCCACATCCACCACTGCCTCACCTGTCACCACACCTCATGCAGTCATTCCGCTCCTTGACTTGAGTCTGTCTACGCCTACCTCTAGTTTATGTCTATCTCCTAAGGAGTCATCCCTATCTTCACCTCTAGGTCTATCACAACATGATCTGTCTTGCTCCATCACCCCATCTCTTGCACCAAAAACTCCAAACCACTTTGACCATAAGTAGATACCACCTGTTACTGCAAAAAGGGACTGTAATATTACTCATCATATCACGAACAACATTGTATCAATGCCCTCCTTGCCTACTGCCTCCTTGACTGCACCAACAAACTTGTCACAGTTATCAGATCACCATACACCACCTTCTTCTGTTGTTCCTGCCACCACAAACACACACTTGATGCAAACCCGAGCCAAGAACAACATCCATAAACCAAAAAAGATCTATCAGGTTAGTAACCATCCACTACCAATTAATCTTAAACTAATGTGTATTTCACAGGCCATGAAAGATCCATTATGGAGGACCTCGATGAATGAGAAATTTGATGCACTCATTAATAATCATATGTGGGATCTTGTTCCAGTACCTCGAGGTAGTAACATTGTTGTAAACAAATGGTAGGATAAAAAGAAACCCAGATGGTTATGTGGCAGGCTATAAATCACGGTTGGTTGCAAAAGGGTTTACACAAACCCCAGGTCTAGATTTTCATGAAATCTTTGCCCCAGTTATTAAACACCAAACTCTTTACAATTTCCATTGCTCATAGTTGGTTTATTCATCAAATGGATGTAAATAATGCCTTTTTACAAAGAGCCTTAATAGAAGATGTTTATATGAAACAGCCACTGAGGTTTGTGCATCCTGATCATCCTGGTTTTTTTTGTAAATTAAGAAAGGCAATATATGGTCTTCGCCAAGCTCCCTATATTTGGTATGATTCACTGAAGAACTTCATTCTCTTATATGGTTTTTGCAACAGTATTAGTGATCCATCATATTCATTTATAACAGTAATGGTGTTGTTGTATATTTTTTGGTATATGTAGATGACCTCCTACTCACTGGAAATTTATCGATATTTTTGTCAAAATTCATTACTAATTTATCGACGACCTTCTCGTTGAAACAATTGGCTTTTGCTTCTTATTTTTTGGGGATTGAAATTATTCCTACAGCTACTGGATTATTTCTCTCACAGCATAAATACATTAGGGACATTCTGGAATGCTTTAGTATGAATGTAGCAAAATCGGCGTCCACGCCCTTATATCTCTCAACTCCACTGCGCCTTGATGATGGTACTGCTCCTACAAATGTTTCGATTTATAAACAAATGGTTGGGCCTCTCCAGTATTTAGCTCACACAAGACCGGATGTGGTGTTTTCGGTGAATAAAATTGCTTAGTTTATGCATGCTCCTACAATTACTCACTTACAACAAGTAAAATGGGTTTATCGCTATCTCAAAGGAAAAATACAATTTGGGTTACAACTTCATAAGCTGAAACAAATGGCTCTTCAAGTATTTGGAGTTCTTCAGTCACCTCTTCAAGCGTACAGTGATGCCGACTAGGCTAGCAACAATGATGACAAAACCTCTACCTCAGGTTATCTTGTCTACTTCTGTGGGAATCCATTCTCTTATCACTCCAAACAACAACGCACAATTGCACGTTCTTCAACTGAAGCTGAGTACCGTTCCCTTGCAACGACGATGGCTAAACTTTAATGGTTGCAAAACTTATTATCTGAACTTCACCTCCCTTTTAAAGGGTGGCCGGTCCTCTTCTGTGACAATCTTGGTGCTACATATTTATGTAAGATTCTGTTTTTTCATACTAGAGTGAAGCATATTACACTGAATTATCATTTTGTGCGTCAACTTGTTCAAGCTGGAAAATTTACCATTGCCTACTTTTCGACGCATGATTAGATAGCAAATGCCCTTACCAAACCACTGTCTTCTCAACGCCACGACATAAGATGTATGTTCTCAACGGAGACATGCTCTTGCAGGGACATATTAAGGACTAATCTCAGCCTACGTCCTTTTCGTTGTACCTAATTATTGTTGGACTGCGACCACTTTTTGTTAAACTATAACAACTTATTGTTACGTAACCTTAGCTTCTAGCTGCATGTAAATAATCCTTCTATATTTATAACTCATTGAAGAGAATGAAAGATACGAAAATATTAATATCATTTCCTTGTTTCTGACCACTTTCCATACTACTGTGAAGGATATTTACAGGAGAATGCTTGTCGGTGGAAAGTAACTCTATGACTTTCACAAAGGATATTTACCTCGAAGAAATCCACTATTTAAGTAGTGTAAAGGCCTGATCATTAGAAAATTAATAATAATAAGGAATTTAATAATTATAATAATAAATATAATAAAATTAATAGTAATAAGAATAATAATAAGTAGAAAATTAATAATAAGAATAATAAAATTAATAATAATAAGAAAATTAATAATAAGGAATTTAATAATAATACTAATAAATATAATTAATAATAATAAGAATAATAATAAGTAGAAATTTAATAAAAATAAAAATAAGAATAAGAATGATATGACTTGAAAGGTTTCTACATTACTTGTGGTAGTTTGATATTAAGGTGTATTTTTAAGTGTTTCTGCATTATCTAATAAAAACTGTTGTACTATTCTTGAAGTTTTATAGGTAATGAAATTCTATAAAAGTTCTTTATTTTCTAATTCTGTGAAGGGTTTTTCTATTTGAATTAATAATTGGATTTTATTTGCCCATTCAATTATTATTTTTTCATGTTATAATACACATTCAAGGTTTAATACCCCATATGATCCTAATGTAATATGTTTTGGAGTGTATTCAGTTGGATATCTATGTATTTTTTTAATCCTTTTTGATAATATCCATGTTGATTTATAAATTCATCATATTGCCATTGATAAGAACTTTGTTGATCCTTTTCTCGTTTATCTCCACTTATATGTTCTCTTTTAACTGATTGTCTTCCTACTTGTTGTTCTTTAGATATACTACTTTCTGGTTGTTGTTCATTAACAAATTCTTCCTGATCTGATTCATAACCGTAAATAATTTCATCTTTATCGGTTATTTGATTACTTTTTTTATTTGTTTTTTATGTAAGTTTTTGCACTAATTGACTTCTTTCTGCTAACTGTGTTTGGATATTCTTTTCGACATGCTTCAATGATTCTTCTGTTTGTAAATAATCTACTGATTCTTTTGACCTTAAACAGTTCATGGCCTTGCTAATTGTCTAGGCTCTGATACCATTTTTGGGCTTAAGTCTTCTTTTTTGATTATTTTCAACCTAGTTTCTAAATTTTGTATGATTTTTATTTGTTGTTTGTTTTCATTGACTAATTGTTGAATTATCTAACTTTACTCCGTAATTTTTGTCTCTAATTTATTTTGTTTTTCTTTTATTTCTTTATTATATTGTGTAACACTAATAATGTATTTTTAATATAAGTAGTTAAATCAGTGATTTTTAATATCTTCTAATTTTAGCGAATTTTCTATTGTCTGTCTAGGTATAATAGGATCAATGATTTTAACAGTATTTTGTTCTCTATTTTTTTTAGATTCGATAAATCGAATTGATTTGGCTAAACGTAAAGATCGTGATTTTAAGATTTGAGAAGATGTTGGTTGTTCGGAAAATGAATGTCTTCTGTTTATAGAGGGATCTATATGAATCAGATATTGAATAGCAGGTAATGTTCTTATTTTAGTTCTAAAATTTGTTCCTACTTTTGCAACATCATTAAATCATTGATCTAAATATAATTTATCTGTATTTTTGAATTCTATACTATGATGAGAGTTTGTTAGTGCATAACTTATTTGATATGTAATAGAAAAGGGGTATTGTCCTTGAGTCATTAAATCTTCTTTGTAAAATTTATATGATATAGTAATTGTATCGTCTAGGTTTGGTGATTTAAGAGGAATTCCTAATTTTAAACGGGTGTTGAATTTAATTTTTCCATATGCTAAATTTCCATTCATCATATCTATTATTTGATCATTTAAATTGTTCACTATATCCATATGTATAGGGGAATCTATTCCTTCTTGAAATGTAGATTTTACTAGAATCTGTATACTAAATAGATGAATATAGCCAATTTTTGGTCGTTTTTCTTCAGGTATTTTTTGTAATTGTTTGGAGATTTGTTCTTGATCTATTAATCTAATACGAATATGTCCATTACATTTATCCATTCGAATAGGTGTTTCATGAACTATTTTTCCAAAATAGATAATATTTTTCGATTTAATAAATGTTTAAATAAGGAAGATTGTATATCTTGTCAGGCTTTTAGATTTAACTGGGCTTTAGCTATTTGTTTTTGTTTTTCATTAGATAAAAGAGTATCTATATGAAAGTTTACTGTAGACTTTGATAATTCTGAATTATCTACATCTAATATATTTATGTCTTGATCTTTATCAGTCATATTAATGATAAGGAGTACTTATTTTATGATTATGTAATGTTCTTTCAAAATGATTTAATTGTTGTGTATAAAACTGATACATATTTGAGCTAAATCTAAACTTTCTTTGATAGGTTGTCTAGCTATCGGATTAGATATTAGAAATTGTACATAATTATATCGATTTGCTTAATATTTGAATTCATTATAATGTTGATCTTTTAATCGTTCAATTAATTGTATATGATCGATTAATTGATTACAAATAGAGCAATTGTGTGAAATCATGGTTTCGGTTTAATCTCTTTTTCTTTTTCTATCTGGGTTTTGATTATTTAGAATTTTGCTAACTTCTTACTAATTGTGGTTAAACCAGGCAAGAAAATCATCCATAAATAATAAGCATTCTATAATTAAATATCGTCTTAGTCTGTGGTTAAGACCAAAATGATATACTGTCTGTAAGAAATTAATAATAGTAATAGATTGAATACAAAATAGCATATTTCAATAAACTTGAGAAAAAATTGTGCAAACAATACTGAAAGTAAAATGCATGCTAATATGAAAAAGAAATTCATTTTATTGATCACAAACTGAGGTACAACCTTAGTATATAAGTTTACTTATTGCTTTCATTTGTTCTTTTCTAAGTTGGATATGTCGTTTTTTCTAATTATTGAGATACAAAATCATTTGAGATGTATGAAACATTTCTTGATATCTAAGTGCATTTCTGGAACTATGTGCTTGCTTACTGAGAGCATGATATCTGCTAAGCATTCTATCATAACCTTTTTCTCTTTGATAGGTGATCTTGATTAATTCTTTAATATTCTGCTTCTTATCAAAGTATGATCTCATATCTACTAAAGAACAATAAACTAGATTTAATCGATAAGCTGATTAATTCGTTTTATATAATCTTTTTTATTCTCTTTATTGATAGATTGAAATTGTTCTATGAGATTAATTATCTGAATACATTCATACTGTCTATGATGATTATTAATAAGTTCTGCTTGTTTTTAATGGTTCTGATATCTAATTAGTTGTTTATTCTGGATATCTGTACACTAATAACTATATTGGATGTTCATGTTTTTGTTCGAAATAAGTCATTGAGATGAATGATAAAAGATGATATGAATGATAATGATAAGAGCTAATAATTAGAATATTGAATAATTGATTAAATAATTGAATCAATACTGGAAATGATTGATGAAATAAGCATTAACTTCATACCTTTTGCGCTTCCGAACGATGCCAATAATAGGCTAAGATGAATTTGCAGACAGTAGGAAAGAGAAATTTTTATTTCATGAAGAGCTCGAAGCTCAAATACTACATATATAGGCAAGCGTAGAAGAAAAGCCAAAATGTGTTGGCCGACAAAAAGATGCTAAAGCTAAAGTAAAGGAATCTACCTAAGTAAAAGCAAAAATCATGCAATAATTTATAGAATTTGGACAAAAGCAAAAAATGCTAAAGTAAAAAAGTAAAGTTCTAACAAACAAAAAGATTCAAAAATTTTAAAAGATGGTCGTCCATCTAGCCTACATCCTTATTGATTTGATGACGACTTATTATTCAATAATTTCCTCAATTGATTCGGTGTCTTTGGGCTAAGAAGTGGAAGGAAAATAATTGCATTTATGTTCAGAATGATGTTGAAGTTGCTGACATATGGCATATTTCCATGATGTTGAAAGATCATTGAAGATTCCCTGGATTCAGAAATTGTTTGATGATTTGTAAAGCATCGGGAGTGATTACTGCTTTGTAAGAAGAGATCATAACTTTGTTGAGTCCTTTATAATTGACTTTGATGGTTGTTTAGTGGTGATTCTAGCTGCTTGAATAAAAAAGCCTTCTATGCATTGTCGATTGAATTGTTTATTAAGTTCCCATTCAAATGGATGATTGGGTGGTTCATTAATCGGTGGATAAATACCATTGCTTATGCCTATCGTAAGGAAAGCAATACGTGATAATTTTATATCTGCGTCCTTGATAGTTTCATGCTCCTTGAAAATAGGGCAGCTGTTAAAAATTTTGATAAAGATTTCTCTTTCTTTGGCGAAATGGTCCTAGTGATTTTTAATAGCTTGAGTAAATCCAATCGGAAATTCTAAGAGTATGTGTAAATTGGTGAGATAAATTGTGTCAATGAGTCCACTTTGAAAGAAAAGATAAGTGGTAAGTGGATCTGCTTCTGGAAAAATAATGGCTTTAGGTCCATATTTTCCACGATTCAATGGATCAAACTTGAATATTTTTTGGGCTTCAGTCCATGTGTTCAAAGATTGGAAACTATCATAAAACATTTCGGAAGTGAGCTTTCGTGCTTCTATTTGGATGGTTTTGGAAGGTACTGCATTAATACAATCCATATTGATAGGTTTGTCGAAGGTACTGCATTAATACCATTCAGATATGGGTTTTTCTAAGGCTTGTTTGTAATGTGGTTTGTGAATAGGTTTTTGAATTCTGCTAAAGATTGTTCAGCTTCTGTTTTGGATGAAAAACTTTTGTGTAAAATACCTGTTCTTCTAGTGATGTGTATAGCTGCTTTGTGCCATTCATCATATAATCCCACCATTGGTCCATTATATATAACATAGGTCTTTGATTCAGATGTATCCTTCTGCTTCTAGGATCCAGTTGTTGTTATTGGTTGTATAGGTGGAACTGTTAGGGTTGTAGTTGTCTGAATAAATTGTTGAGGAGTAATCAAAGGAATGGTAGTTATAGTGGTTGTAGTAGTGGCATTGGTTGAAGGGGTTTGATCTTTGGTATTTTGTTTTAATAGCTGGATAGTGGTTCAAAGTTGGTTGATTTCTTTTGTAATGATTCCAACTTGCTGTTGGACATAGAGTAATTCTATCTCCTTTTGTGCTAATGCTTCTTCAAGACTTAAAATTGTTGCTTCCATTCTCTGGTTAAAATATCTACAAGAAAATTGTCTATAGATTTGATATATTGAATATCATATTGATATTGATTTAATTCGAGCTGCCATCTTACCAGACATCCTTGATTATAATTTTTTTTAATATTGTATCGAATGAATCCACATAGATATTTGGAATCGGTTTGAATTGTAAATTTAACCGGTAATAAATCAATCTGCCATTTTTTCAAAGTTTTGAGACAGGCTACTGTTTCCTTTTCATGAATTGGATATTTGAATCCAGTGGGATTGAAAGTCCCATTTATATATTTGCAAAGTAAATACTTCTTTTGGTTGGGTGGTGGTGCCAAAAGGCATCCTGCCCATGTATCTAAACTGGCATCAATTTGAACCAGTAGTGTATCCATCGGAAGGTAATTATATAGAATAGGTAGATCCATGCAAAGTGCTTTTAATTTTTGTGCAGCATGAGTATCATCCTTGGTCCAATTCCATTATACTTTGGAACTACACTTAAGTTGTAAGAGTTTTCTTTCTGTTGCTAAATCTTTAAAGAATCCTTGATCTGAAATATAGTTTAAAATTCCAAGAAATTGTTGTACATGAGTTCTATTTGTTAATTTATATGGAAATTGTTGTATTTTATTTAAAATATTAGGTTGTAATTTTAAATATCCATTCTAAAATTCAATGCCTAAATATTCTATATTTTTTTGCGCTAGTTTTACTTTCTTCTTACTTAAAATTAATCCTTTATCTTTACAACGTTGAGGAACAATTTTAACCTTTTTTAAATGATCCATTTTATCTTGATTAGAGTAGATAATAATATTGTCAATGTAAACAAAGGTAAATTCTTCTAATCCTTCTAAATTGTTATCCATAAATCTTTGATAAATACTTGGTGCTTGTTTTAAACCAAATGGTAATACGTTCCATTGGTAATGTTTTTGTGGAGGACAAGTAAAAGTAGTTAAAGGTTTTGTATTGTCATGTAGTCGTAGTTGCCAATATCCTGATTTTCCATCTAATGTTGTAAACCATGTATTTCCTTTTAATTTGTTTATAATATAATCCTTACAAGGTAGTTTATATGCATCACCTATAGTTGCCTTCATTAAGTTTTTTATAATTTATCACCATTTTACGTTTACCACGTTTTTGTTCAGCTGAATTAATTACATAAAAAGCTAGAGCTGAATGTTTGGTGATATTAACTGTTTGGTTAATAGATCTACACATTCTGTTATAAATTCTTGAACATCTTACTGAGTATATAGTATATTGTTTCGAATATTAACTTCTTGTGTAGGATCCTTTAATTTAATTTCAATTAAATGTTGATTATTTTTTTTAATTAGATTGTGTGGATTTTCAGTACAAACATTTTCTAATAATGTGTCTATTTCAAGTTGAATAGACATATTATTGAGAAGATAGAATTTAAGATAATCTAATTTTGTGGTTATAAGTTGTAAATTTTGGTAATAGAGAGTATGATAAATGGGAATTTTAAGAATTATTGATTTCTGATTTAAAGATTTAATATTTGGGGTTCTTAATGTAATGT
>JANIJF010217069.1:0-10224 GCA_024520955.1 Erythroxylum bequaertii | reverse complement strand
GATTCAATGGTTTTTGAGATTACTGATTTTCGAGTATGTTAGTTGATGCCTTGTGTTAGTTAGAATGCCATGTGTATTTCGGATTTGTTTCCCCCAACATACCATTATCATGAGGTGTGTACTTGGATGCCCTCAGGGTATTCGGGTATTTGCTTTATGGTAGTGGGATGTTCCAATTATGAAGCTGATCTGACTGGTTGCTCAGACGATCGTTTTACTACATCTAAATATTGCATCTATCTTAGACTCAATTTGATATCTTGGAGTGTTAAAAAACAATCTACTATTACCAGATCTAGTACTGAAGTTGAATATCAGAGCATTGTTTTCACTGTAGTGAAATTCTGTTGGATCACCTCTCTTTTGGGAGAAATTAGTTTATCTCATATTACACTCAACCTCCGGTGTGATAGTTTTGGTGTTACATTCATTGCATCTAATAAAATCACTTATGCTCATACTAAGCACCTTAAAATTGATATATATTTTGTTCAGTGACTTGGTGACTAAAAAAACACATTTCATCAAACACATTTCATCTACTCTTCAACTAACTAAAATTATGACCAAGCCTTTACATTCTTCAACATTCCAACTTCTTCTTCACAAACTCACAATTGCAAACTATCATAAGCTTGAGGGGGGGTTAATAGCGTTAGCTATATATATCTCAACAATTTGATAGCATTTATTATATGTGTCTCAAAAAATTTAATCTTTGCCAATAAGTAAGCTTATTAGCTGTATTTACTACAAGAAAAGGAAATATTAGCGACGGAAAATTACCGACGGAAAATATAATATTGCAAATTACTAATAGAAAATCTATTTTCGTTGGTAAAATTGACGGAAAAATTTTCGTTTAGCAACAGTACTAATATCCGTTGCTAAATATGGAAGGAAGCAAGAATTAGCGACAGAAAATATACCGTTGCAAATTACTGACGGAAAATATACCGTTGCAAATTACTGACGAAAATCCATTTCCGTTGGTAAAATTGTCATAAAATTTTATTAATTAGCTGCAGTACTAATATTCGTCGCTAAATATGGAGGGAAATCATCCCGACAAATTTTGCGATGAACTTTAGCAATGGAATAAGATTACCGTCGGTAAAGGATTTAGCGACGGTATAAGATATCCGTCAGTAAAAAGGCGGGAATTATTAGTGGAATAAAATTTTTTTGAGTTTACCTACAGAAATTTCCGTCGGTAAATTCCGTCAGTAAATTCTTTTTAAATTTAAACTCACCCGACATCTTCCTCCCACCTGCATCTTCTTCTTCCTTCTTCCTATGTCTCCTCTTCGGTTTTCTTAGAGCTCATTTCTCTACTGTGGACTCCTTTTTTGCCTGTCGGCATTGTCTTTTCCGACCATTGTAATCATGTCCTTCGATGGAGGTATTTTTGCAACTACTGTCATTTGTTTTTTCTTATATTGAATGAAAGTTAATTTGTGTATTTATTACTTTCGTTTATTTGTGTATTTTGTGATTGAAAAACAACTTTAAGGTATAGATTTTAGTGATAGAAGGGACAAGATGTGATTTTAGTTATAATGTTGAGATAAATTTATGATGCATGTAAGGTATTTGATGAAATGTCTGTTCTTTAAAAAAATGATTTAAGTTCTTTACTTTCAGTTTTTTATTATGAATTTCATTATTTCAATTCTTTTACTTGAAATAATGTTTTCTCCATGGTGGCTTTCAGAAAAACTAAACACTTTGCAGGTAAATTTTTTTAAAAAAGTTTTCAGCAAGTTTACCGACGGAAAAACAAATTATGTTGGTAAAATATATTGGCTTTATCGACGGAAAAAAATTTCATAAGTAATTACCGACGGAATAACTAAATCTGTTGATAATTTTTTGACAGAAAAATCTTCTCATTCGGTAAATTTACCGACCGAATAAAATAATCGTTGGTAATTTCGTCGGTAAATTTACCAATGGTATACAAATTTTACATCAGTAAATTCGTATCTCCGATGCCTTTTTCCGTCAATAAATTTCATCACTAAATAAACTTACTGACGAAATATGTACAAATTCTGTTAATAATTTCAGTTGCTAAATTCCATTTTTCTTGTAGTAATTGTAATCTCTGTAATCTTCTTTAGATTGTGTTTCACTTGTATATTAAGGCTTACAAGCTTTTCACAACTGCAATGAAAAATAACATACATCTTTCGTAACTTCTTTACTAACATAACGGTTCATTTCAAATCTTAAGACTAATAATTAACTATTTTCTTACTATTTTAAATCTGCATTGCCTAACTAGTCTGAGTATACGTGGACATAATTTTTGTTGTCTGTCAATGCCCACATCTTGATGGGTTTTTCTTCACTCAATATTGTTGATCACATCTTCAATCAAACGGCCTAAGGAACGGTGAGAAGATCCCCCCTCCATCAAAGCTTGTCCGCTCTTTTCACTTATATCTTTCACCTTCCTCCTCACTACTTCACCGTCATGATCCATTACACACCTTATTCCTCTCTCTATAACATCGGCACTCACGATCATGTCTTTTGAAAATGAAGTCTTCACGAACTGGTCGCTTCTGTAGTCAACTTTAATCTCCACTCCTACGCCCAGCTCTTGGACCAATAGGAATGCATTGAACTGTTGCTCTGCATAGAGAGGTAGTGTTGCTATCGGCACACCAAACCACAAGCTCTCTAACGTTGAGTTCCAACCACAGTGCGACACGAACCCTCCGATTGCTTTGTGGGCCAGAACGGCTACTTGTGGGGCCCATCCTATCACTTTCCCAATCCCAGCCGTGCGATCAAGGAAGCCGTCGGGCAATGCTTCTTCAGGATTTGTGTACTCCGTTGGAGTTTCCATTGTCCCTTTTGATGCAGGCTTTCGTAGGGACCACAAGAAACGGTGACCACTACGTTCTAGGGCCAACGCCATTTCTTTTAACTGCTCTGTATCGAAGGCCCCCCTGCTTCCGAAGCAAAGGAACACTACCGAAGATAGAGCCTGATCATCAAGCCATCTCATGATGCAGTCCTGATTGGATGTCCCTTGATCACCTTTTAGGTTCAAAATGGGCCCCACTGGATAGACAGGAGGCTCATTGCCATTCTTAGATTCAGTGGTCAAAGCGTTGACTGCATAGGATTCCAACTCCGTGAATGTGTTTACCATGATACCCTTGGTTTCTCGGAACCTCCTAACTAGTTGGAGCAAAACAGGAAGCCACTGCTCATTCGTCAACACGGAAGGCAAAACCTTAGCAGGAAGCGGGAGACTTACGGTTGGAACGGACAACTCAACGTCGGAGTTCTCAAATTTGGTTGGGTCTACTTGTTGGTGATCATGAATGTACTGTATATGGAAAAAGAGACCAAGACAAGCTGCACCTGAAGTGAAGAAAGTGTAGGAAGGAACTCCAAATTCATTGGCAACATCTATGAATTGGGTACAGAACATGTCAAGAATGAACCCTCCAAGTCGAGGCTCTTTGGGGTTTGATTCTGGTTTAATGAGGTTGGAAACAACTTCTCTGACATGGGGTTTTTGGGTTTCGATAAGGGTAGTCATTGGGCTGACGGAAGTGTCACTAGGGTCGAGCTCTATAGCAGGTAGCTCGATGAATCGCAGACGATTAGATATGTTGGTGGTGGCAAGTGACTTGATAAACTCACTAGTTTTAGAGTCGAAAGGCATCTTCACGACGAGGAAAGTGACGGAGACTCTTTCATCGCGGTCAACGAGTACTTTTGCTAACTCCGTCGACGACACAAGGTGGCCTGCAACGGGTGCACAGACGAACACCAATTCCACTTTCGTCATTTAGGAACGAAAAAAGTAATTTCTTGTGGTCTATATTTAACAAAGTAGAGAAGGAACCTGTGGCCTTTATATGAAACATGTACATGTGGTTCGCGCATTGAAGGTTGTGTTCTGAACAACGTCTTATCTTTATGGCCAATTATTGGAATAGATGTCTGATGTCATGGCTTTGCTGGCTAGAAAACTGCTTCACTAATAGTAAGGTAGCCGATGTGCATTCAAAGAAGTTTGAGTCGGCAAACTTGACTCGGATAAATACGAAAGGATCTTTCAAACTTGAGCTCAAATCGACAAGCCGATGTGCATTCAAAGAAGTTTGAGTCGGCAAACTTGACTCGGATAAATACGAAAGTATCTTTCAAACTTGAGCTCAAATCGACAAACTTCAAACAGAACTTAATTTAATGTGTAATGTTAGCAAGCTGGAGCTTGTAATTCAAATTTACAAAGCAAAATATAAATCTAAACTATATAGGCTCAAACTCATACACAATTAAAATAAATATGGAATTAAGAAATAATTTGGCTAAACTTTTACATTTTGGTTGCAATGTTTTTATTTTTATTTCACTTTTTGTGTAAATAAAAATAAAAATTTAATCAATCTTAATATAATTACACTTTTATTATTAATAATAATAAATAATACATTAAATTTAAAGATAAATTAATTTTATAAACTAATTAAAGTAAATAATTATATTTAAAAGTTTTACGCAATATTTTAATAAATATTCATTATATTTATTAAACTAATTAATTAATTAAAATGTATACAAATACATTTTAATTATTAGAACTAATATCTAATTTTATTATATAGAATTAAGGTTCATCTTTAGGTTATTTAATTAAATCACCTACTCTATACTTACCACATCTTTCCCGAACTCTACATCCTTTACCCAAGTAGTCGTGAACCGTAAGTATACGATTGTCGAAACGAGTAATAAATCGTTAAGAACCAAGTCATGTCCATAGAGATTATGAGAAAGTTCAAATCTACGCTAGCTAATGGTGTTTGGAATCAGGTTGGGTGAAATTTTAGAAATTAAAAGCAATGTAAAGAATTATTAAAAATTCAAATAAATTTCTAAGCAACTACTCAATTCAATGAAACAAAAATAACTATGAATGTGACATATCTATGCAATAACTAATTAGGAAGAGAGTGCAACAATTAACTAATTAAAAGGATTAACTTCAATAGGGAATGACTTTCTCTTAGGGAATGATATTTTTGCCAACCTTAATATTGACTTAGCTATCCCCCACAAATGAAAAATCCTGACCTTGTATATGAATTTTAAGAGTAATTAATCTCTTTCTCCTAAAGGTGAATTAATCTATCCACTTTAAACATCAATAATCCTTTATTTAAGTTCTTCCTAGAGCTTATTAAGTTCCAAACCCATATCTTCTATTTTCACTTCCTAAGTTTCTTAGGTATCCCTACTCACAAGAAAATCCTGGCCGAAATTTCCTTCAATCTTCTAGCAAAACCTCCCTTTTTTCAAAGGGGAATTTATATCAAGCAAACTTCCAATAATCCAAAAGAAGAACAAATAAACCTAAGAAAAATCAACAAATATATGAATATTCAGTCATGGATTCTAGCAAAATTCAATGTTAAAGCATCACCAAAATATCAAATCCGTAAGAGAAATTAAGGTTCTAGCCACAAATCATGCATCATGCCAAGCTATTCAAAAGCATAAACCCTAGACAAACTCACGAAGGAATCAAATAGAAATGAAGAACATGACTCCAAAATGTTGCAGAATGTCTACAGTAAAATTGTGATTTGGAGGTGGAATTCTCAAAGCCTTGTGTAGATTCCCATCCAAACAGCATGCCTTTCCCTTTCCTTTATGTGGCTGCATTCTTTTGCAGTGGAGGCTGTCTCATCCCTATCGAATGAGGAGCTGCAACCCTTTTTAATTTTTGCAAAACGCTGGGTCGTCTCTCCTTTGCGTGGCTACCTTCTTTTTAATTTTTCAAAACGGTGGGCCCTCTCTCCTTACATTATTCTTTTCCTTGGAAGCCCGCTCTCCTTTTGCTTGGCTCCTACTTTGCGCTCTTTTTTTTTTCTTTTAAACCAACGTCGAACCCCTATCCTATTGTACATTTCATTTTCACCCAATGTATAGTCTTCAATTTGTTGTTGTTGTATTGTGTTTTGTGCACGTGGTGCTATCATTTTTTTTCTTTTAATTAATCCCCGTCTGTCTTGCTGTTGTCTTGTTTTGCTTCATGTGTTGTCGTTTTGTCTTATCTTCTCCCTGTCGCTTGTCCATAAGTTAAAGCATTGACCATTCTTTCAAATTGCTACCTTTTTGCCATATTTTTCCAAAAAAACTCCTAACACTCAAATATAATATAAAAACAACAATTTAGAATAATATCTATCGCAAAATACTAAGGCTATACTTAATGAGTTCACTATTTTCCATCTCAATAACACCCGAACTTTTATTCTCTTTGCCCTAAATGCCAACATTGTTAGTTGTACTTGAGTATTTTGCACCAAACGAAATCCTGATGGCACTACTCAATCTTATAAAGTTTGTCTTGTTGCCAAAGGTTTTCACTAAGCTTCCGGTGTTGATTATATTGACAGTTTTAGTATTGTTGTTAAACCCACTACTATTCATCGTATCCTTACCCTTCTTCTTTCTAACAATTAGTTAGTCCGCTAACTTGATGTTAACAATGATTTTCTTCATAGTTACCTATATAAAGAAGTCTTCATGTTCCAACCTCCAGGTTTTTAATATCCTCACTATCTTCGTCATGTATTTCATCTTCATAAATTCCTATATGATCTCAAACAAACTCCCAAGACTTAGTTTCATCGTCTCAGTCAAAAAACTTCTTGACCTCTACTTTACTTTCTTAAAATCTAATCATCCCTTGTTTATTAATACTACTTCTTCTCTTACAACCTTTGTCTTAGTTTATGTAGATAATATTTTGGTTACAAGTTCGTCTCCTTCTTTCATTTCCAGCCTTATCCAAAATCTTTATTGTACTTTCTCCATTAAAGATCTTGGTTCAATACATCATTTCCTTGGTCTTAAATCCACTTGAACATCCACCAGTCTTCTTCTTACCCAAACCAAATACACTAAAGATCTTTTTCTTCAGAGGACTATAGTTCAGAGGATTAGAGCATGTGGCTACGAACCACGGTGTTAGGGATTCGAAACCCTCCTCGCTCACAACCGGCCAAAAAAGGAAGGACCTTTTCCTTTAGAGGTAGGAAAATCATGATTGGGATAGTGGACCTAAAGCTATGGAGCTTGAGTGTGGGTCTTTTGCAGGAAAAGAATGGCCTTCCTTTTTCTAGCTGTCATTCCACCCGTCCTAGGAGATATAAGGTTTGATATGGAAAGTTCGTTCTTTTCTAGGGTATGCAGGTTCCTATCGATGCTTTATGAAAGAATTTTTGAAGACCACTAAACCCTTATGCAAGTTACTTTAAAAAGATGTGGAGTTTAAGTTCGAGGAAGCATGTAGGAAAGCATCTGATGAATTAAAAGAGAAACTAATTTCTACTATAATAATCCAGCCCCCAGATTGGAGTCTCCCATTTGAGATAATGTGCGATGCAAGCGACTATGCGATATGAGTTGTTCTAGGGCAAACGATAAACAAAATGCCACATATGATTTACTATGCTTCCATGATGATAAACGACACCCAAAAAACTATTCAACAATAGAGAATTATTGGCAGTTGTTTTTAGGCTAGAGAAGTTCCATTCATATCTATTGGGCACACATGTCATAGTTTATTCAGATCATGCTATGTTAAAGTATTTGTTGCCTCAAAAGGAAGCAAAGCCACGTCTTATTCGTTGGATTTTACTACTGCAAAAATTTGATGTAGAGATACGGGATAAAAAGGGAACTGAAAATCTGGTTGCAGATCATCTTAGTCATATCCTTCTAGACACAATTTCAGACAACCTGAAAGATGAATTTCCAGATGAACATTTATTCGCCACCCAACAGGTAACTCCTTGGTATGCTAACATAGTTAATTTTCTGATTACCAAGTCTTTACCTAGTACTTTATCATGAGCTGAAAAAGATAAAATCAAAAGAGAGGCTAAATATTATGCATAGGATGAGGCACATCTGTGGAAATATTGAGTGTAGTTTGTTTTGGCCTAAACTATTTTATGATGCTTATATATTTGGCAAGCCTTGTGATCGATGTCAAAGAACAAGTGGCTTAGGACCAAAAGACCAAATGTCGCTCACAAATATCCTGGTATGTGAAATTTTTGATGTATGGGGAATTGATTTTATGGTCCCTTTTCCTTCCTCTATCGGTAAGACCTATATTCTCTTTACTATGGATTATGTTTCAAAATGGGTTGAAGCTAAGGCTATTCATATTGATAATGCTAAAGTTGTTGTTGATTTTGTTAAGTCTTATATTGTTGCTAGGTTTGTAGTGCCTAGAGCCATAAGCAATGGCCGCGAAACTCATTTTTGTAACCAAATTGTTAAGTCTTTACTGAAGAAATATAGTGTCACACACAGAACTTCAACAGCATACCATCCCTAGACAAATGGACAAGCCGAAGTTTCTAACAGGGAAATCAAATCAATTTTGGAGAAAATGGTTAATCCTAACAGGAAAGATTGGAGTTTGCGTTTAAATGACGCATTATGGGCACATAGGATAACATATAAAACTCCTATTGGTATGTCTCCATACAGGTTAGTATTTAGAAAACCTTGTCATTTGCCTGTAGAATTGGAAAATAAGGCTTACTGGGATGTCTAACAATGCAATTTGGATTTAACTGAGGTTAGAATTAACTGAAAATTATAATTGCAAGAGTTAAAAGAGATACGTAATGATGCTTATAAGAGTGCTAAAATCTATAAAGAAAAGACTAAGGCGTTTCATGACAAAATCTTAACTAGCAAAGAATTTGTTATAAGTTAAAAAGTCCTTCTTTATCGCTCTAAACTAAAGCTCTTTCTTGGTAAATTATGATCTCATTGGATAGGTCCATTGTTGTTACTAATGTTTTCTCACAAGGTGTAGTTGAAATTTATAGTTTAGACAACTTTAACCTGTTTAAAATTAATGGACACCGATTGAAACCGTATTATGAGAATTTACAGGTTGAAACTGCAGAAGAAATTAAACTGACTGAGCTAGTTTACTCTGAGTAAGTCAATAAATTTTTCGTCTAGCTAATATGATGTTAAAGAAGCACTCTCAAGAGACACCTCAACATTTATTTTAATTTAAGTTGTTTCATTTTTTAATTTATTTTATTTATCTTAATTTTTCAAAAAAAAAACTTGTTTTTTTATTTGATTTTTTTAATTTGTTAAAAAATTCTTATTTTTTTATTTTTTTACCGTAGTTTACATTTTACTTCTTATTTTATTTTACATTTTTATTAAAAAAGGCCCAAAGTCCCCTCCATAGCCATTAAAATAAACCACCCCACCTAAGTCGTCTATACTCAATCCAACCTTTTAACCTCCCACTTCCACGTACCAGACGCACCTAACCAAAGCTCTACTCTCAGCACTCGCCCACCAACTGTTTGACAAATTCTCCCAAAAACACTTCCAAGGCACACACTAAGTCCTCTCAAGCCTGTCCACTACTCACCAAACGCCATTTACTCAGAAAACCCCATCCTATATAGCCCAACTTCTAACCAAAAATTGCATCCAGACACTCAAATCGCCTCAGTTCACCATAGCTCACCCAATAATTACAGCAACATTGTTCTGCAACCAACCTCATCTATGTTGAAGATAGTCCATCATCACTTTCTTTTGTAGATTCTCCACCATTATCCACAGCTATAAAGCCACCTGCTGCTCCTAAAGAATCCAATTCCTCTGATACAAATGAGGTCCAACCACAACTAGAAGCAACAGAAAGGCATGATCAAGAAGAAGCAAAACTAGAAACAGTGGCAGAAGAACATAATGTGGATGCAAACAGTGGCGATATCCTCCCTACAACGCACAACCAAACGAGAAAAGGTTAAAATGTTGTTTTTCAGAGTGGACTACAATTGACAGTTGATACATTCAGCTTGTTTCATCGGAAAATTAATAAAGCTCATTTCAAAATTGTTTATGATAGGCATATAATCCTTGTAAGTTTATACATGATGAAACTTTGGTGATTTTGAATATTCGTTATGAAATTAAACATTATGTGGATAATATGTGTTGGATACATTACATTAATGTTTGATACCCTGTATATGTGGAATTGACTAGGAAATTTTATGCCACTTTTCTTTTCAAATTAGATTGTAGCACCCCCTTACCATAGAGGACCACCGGAACGCCCGTAGGTCATTCCGGTACATATCCTACGATAAGAGACCACCACTGACAACCACCACTAAACTC